>JARHVA010002378.1:997500-1235000 GCA_037957365.1 Torreya grandis | reverse complement strand
TTCCTTTCTCTTCCTCTCTCTCTCTCTCTCTTACCTAGTTTTACACATTCTTATTTTAGATATAGCGTATTTAATAAGAACTGATCTACTCTTTATTTTTATCTTACATACTCACATTTCACAACATGTTCTTTCTATACACACCTAGCATCACACAGCTTCATGAGCTTCACCTTTACAGGTAAGTTTAGGTACGCTTTCTATTTTTTCTTTATCCTAGTGTTTCACTTTGTTGCATCATAGAATAAAGAGGGAAAAATGTAGTCATATAAAATGTGAAAATTGGTAAATTTAGTGTGGCTAATGACACCCAACCCATAGGTCCATCTTTCTTGCTCTCATGACCCTCATAGGCATCTTTTCACTGATTCCCAGTCATCCATAACCTTCCAGACCTGATCCTAGCTCAATTAGACTACTCTTTCCATGCCAAATCTATCCCCTTAGGTTATGTTAGCTCAGGACTATAGTGCCCAAATTAGACTATAGCATAGGGATCTATAGTGTCTACTTTCAACACTCTTGTCTAAGTGCATTTTTACCTCCGATGATCAGTTCTTTCTAGTTCTTATCCCTCTTCTTGTTGGCCTAATGCAAGCATATTCAACCCATGACCAACATATCCTTATAAAAGCCCATTCAAATTCATCTGGAAAGGGGTTGGAAAATATCATAATGCAATCAAGAATACAAGTAATACAACTCAAGAAATCTTCCCTATTATCTGCATATAGCTAACCAATACCACTACAAGATTATTTAAATTATTACATCAGTCCTTAGCCACCTCAAGCACCCAGTTTTAGCATTTTGCATCTTCATACACACTATTGCACAAAGCACATCAAGTGGGAGAACTACATATGGCTTAGCCCCTTTTTAGAGTATTAATATGTATGAATTATTCCCACACAAGGGGTATGGATACACATTCAATGCATCTTACACACACTAACCCCCCTCTTTCCCAAAGTTTGTCCAGATCCTGCATAGTGAATTCTAGACTCTATCTCAGTCGTATCAATCCATTTCTATCTAAGTCTTATTTTCTCTCCCTTATTACTATTTTTAGAAAGCTTTAAATTATATTCAAATTATATAAATTAGTAGCTTAATTATTTCATATTTATTTATTGATTTTATTACTCCAAACCCTTAACTAATTTAGGAATAATATACCAATATTCCCAAAACTGTTAAATCAGTGGCTATGCCCTTCTTGCACGATTTGCTTATTCCCATTCCATAACTATAGGAATGACATGCCAAAATGAGGACCTCAGGTAGATTTAAGGTAATCAAATGGTTATCACATGGTTTAGCTTATGGTTTTTTCAAGTGCCTCCTTGGTGGTTTGAGTAGTGGTAAGTTTTGAAGGTGCAAGGGAACTATACGAAAAAGATAATGTTCAGAAGTATGCTAGTTTTGGGTCACCCTTGTTAGTAAAAGAGAATTTGGGTGGCCCAAATATAGGTGAATGTTCTAAGAATCAGTTGGCTCAGCTTTTTCAGGTGTAGAACAAGAGTATTATTCAAGGATCAAGTCTATTAGATGATGGAGCGTAAAAGAAGGTGGATTTCATAGTAATCAACTAAATGTAGGTTTTTTATGTATCTAGATATTTTTTTGCTATTTTGTTGGTCTAGTGGCCATTGTTGGTTTTTTTTATAGTAGTAGATGGTATATTGTAATACTAAAAGTCTCTTAAATAAAAACTTTGGTTGAAAATTTTGATGGTTAAAATGCTTATTTTTAAATATTTTGGGTGAATTTTGGGAATTTATATTTTTATAAATTCAATAATTATCCATGAGTGTTTTAACTAACCATTTAATTGTATAAAATAATTTAAGCAATTATGATTAGGTTAATTACCATTTTTGAATTTTGACATGGTTGTCCTTTACACTTAGTTGAAATTGATGATTTGTTAGGTCACAATTTAATTGGGGATGAATTGGTGAGTGATTATTATTGCATACAATGTATTAAATTAAATATTTATGTATTAATGTGATTCATAGGATGAACATTAGATGTATAGATGAATTTGGGAATTTTAGTGATTTTTAGGCTTAATTTGCATTGTTTGCTAGAAATTGATCTAACGTTTGTTTAGAAATAGAAGTGACCAAAAAGGAGTGTCAATAATTATCTTCATTTTCTTCTTAATGAATTTTTAATCACTTTTTACATCCTTGTGTGTCTGGTTTGTTGTGGATTTTTTAGTATTTGAAAATTCATTATACCATCATACTTATGTTTGTGCCTACTCATCTTTAATCTATGTAATAGGTTATTTCCTTGAGTCATGTTTGCCAATCCATCATACTAAGGCACAATCAATTTATCATGATAAAATTTATCCTATTGGGGAAAAATTATTATTCAATCAAGACCGCCCTCTAAGGTATGAACCTATACATGTTGGCTCGTAACAACCTATGGTTTTCAACACATTAATTCTATTCTCGTCATTAGAAATTAACATGTGCAAGCATTAGCTCAATTGGATTAATATCATCCATGGGTTAATTTAATTATTCTTATTGCTTATTTTCAAGGGACCGTCCATCAATTTTATGTTTTGACCACTCCCTCAAGGGGAAATTATAGGCTTTCCAAAATTTATTTGGAGCATCATTCCTCAATCATTACCTTCATTTTCTTCTTAACGAATTTTTTATTATTTAAAAAGATGTTACTATGCCTTCATCTTACAATACCTTTTTAAAAAGGGGGAAAATGTAGACACTCATTTTTTGACACTTTTGTGTCTAAACAAAAATTAGATCGATTTGTAGCAAACAATGTAAATTAAGCTTAGAAATCACTAAAACACACAAATTCATCTATACACCTAATGTTCATCTTCTGAATCATGTCAATGCATCTCTGTTCAAGGTAATACACTATATGCAATAATAACATCTAGTCTATTCATCTCCAATTAAATTTTGACCTAGTAAATCATCATATTTGACCAAGTGTAAAGGACAACCATGTCAAAATTAAAAAATGACAATTAACCTAATCAAAATTGATCAAATGATTAAATCTAATTAAATGGTTAATTAAAACATAAATGGTTAATTATTGAATTTAACAAAATATAAATTCACTAAATTCACCTAAAATATCTAAAAAAGAAGAAATCATGCATGCCATAAGCTAAAAGTTATCAATCACTCAAAATTCAATGCAAACAAATATCAATTTATGCAAGCCATGCCTCATAAGTGCAATACCAATTGTCTCATTTATGGCTTTGGGCCTCCAAAATTTAATTGATTTATGGCCACACATATTGATCTTAAGATGGATAGTTACAAATCAATCTAATTATTTCTAAAAATGTATAAATAAGAGGATCCTCACATATTTCAAGAAGAGATTTTTAGTGTAATGTTATTATACATAAAAACCTATAGAAAGATTCAAAAATCAACACATGTCATAGCCAAATGCCAAGGTGAACAAGGAGAGAAGATGCACGTGCACCATTGACGAAGACTCTTTGCCCACAAAGCTAAGCACAATCTCACCTAGTCTAACTTGTAATTTCAATTTGTAACGAAGGTCAAAAGTGTTGTTTATGTCTTTGTATTATTTGTTGTTTGCTTTTATTTTCTCTCCCAAGTATCTAGGCGTGGAATTTTAATATTTGATGTGTTTTTCATTGTTTTTCACTCTATTAATGCATATACTATCATTTTCCTCATATTTATTGATTATACAGGGTATAATATCTTGTGGAGGATTTATATGGATACTTTTGTATAAGTTAAAATAGGATCATGAAATTCACACATTTTTCCAGATGGTTTAAAAAATGGAAAGACGAATTTAAAAAATTATAAAACATGATGGGCTTCATTGTATTATACTATTAAACTTGTATATGATAAATATGTTTATTTGGTTGGCTTCATGACTGAACATTGTTTCACTATAGATAAAACCCAAGTAGTTTAACATCAATTAATTGAAGACAAAATAGTATTGACTTTATATGACATCCTTCCAATGCTATATAAAATGCATGCACTAATAAATATTATGCAAATATATATATATATATATATATATATATATATATATATATATATATATATAATTAGAGTATATAAATGCAAGTAAAATGACATGTTTTCTTTTTAAAAATATGTATGTATTTCAAATAGAATATTTTAGCAACACTAAATTTACAAAGTCAAAATAAGTTATTGATCTTAAAAACCAAAGATTTTTTTGAAACTTGATGAAAGAAACCATATATATGTTTCAATTCATGGAAATATGGATCCTCTTCATATTCTTCATAAGCATGGTAGTACTATAAACCATAAGAAAATTTATGAAGAATACTTCCATGATACTACTAAATATATAAAGGAAACTCTTACTAATATTACAAAGACATTAACTTTAGAAATAAGATAAATATTTCTAAATGATGAGCTTTTGGAAGTAACGGCTACTGTTTATCTTCAGTTTTGGAATCTAGTTATTAGAAAAGAAATATATTTTTTAGAATTCTAAAGGAAGGTGTAGATTTTGATTGATTATTATTGTCATGGAACCATCATTGAAGATCATCGAATTGATGGAATTTTTGATGGGAAAATTGTGTAAACAAGTAAAATGTTTTTTTTAAAACTATGGAAATAATATACCCAATTAGATGATCCATTTTCAAATGGTTCTTTTACAATATTATGGGATAAACTAAAGAGGAGTGAAACCTTGAAGTCTCATATGTCTGAATATTTTATATTTTGTGAGCTGTGTCAAATAATGATTTTAAGTTCTATAAAGGATGAAAGAATTTTTAGTATAATTCCAATTCTGAAGTCCAAAACAAGGAATAAATTGAATAATAATCTTATCCATTATGTTTGTTTACCTAAAAAATAATATGATGTCGATAGTTTTCCATATGGTAAAACATTGGCCTTTGGTAATTTGAATGCAACATAAAAGGGGGAACAATATGGATGGTTCCTCAAGAGTAATGGGACTAGAAAATGACTTAGAGGATGAAGAAATCAATGAAAAAATTAAGGATGTGTATTTTTAAAATATTCAATCTACCATTGTAGATATGCAATGGTTGTTGAGACTTCACAATATAATTTTTCATTGAAGTATTAGAGATAATATTTTTATAGGCAAACCAAACAGTGTTGCTAAGGTAAGATCATTTATTCCATTTATATTTATGTAAACATTATTTTGTATACTTTGAAGTGATAGTGTATGAATCTCAATCCTTATTTCAATTCAATAATTAAGAGTACACATTTAGTAAGAAAGGCCATAATAGGTTCTTGAATTTACCATATTCGTGAGGATCAAAAGACTGAAAATGCCTTCTAAATAGGGCAATAGTTTGACAAATATAAGTGACACTTTTATATATGTAATGGATTAAAGAGTATATTTTTATGCATAATGTAAACTTATAAATCTCTCTAAATCCTTTTCCCTCTAGTGACTAATTTATCAAGTCTAGTCCTAAATAATGGTAATTATGTCATTATCTTTTTGGGGTAGGCTCATATGAAAAATTTAAGTCAGGTCTGCTAAGGTGGTTTGAGGAAATTGAGTAGAAAATTATCATTGGTTAAATTATTTTAAGAAGTTTAAGTCAATTTTTGATAATAAATTTCTTGTTCTTTGTTAATGTCGACAGGGCTCCTTCAACTATGCCATCTTGTGTTACAACTACAATGTAATCATACGTCACTAATTTATGATTTTTTTTTTTAACTATTTGTATTGTATCTCCTTTTATTTTTAATAAAATATAGAATGAGAAATTGATTCATCTGATGTAGATGTTGTTCACTAGGGAAATGTATTTGAAATGAATCATGTTATAGATCTGTTGAAAGAAGATTCTAAAATATATTGAAGATATGGAAATAGATTTGAAATGGGTCATGCTTCAAATCTATTAAAAGAATAGTTTAGAATATGTTGAATATAGTGAATAATTTTATCATGCACAATTTGATATAGTGGTGTTCTCTTTTTCAAGTTGAGAGCCTTCCATTATCTCTTTTTTCTCACTCATGTTGATGAACATATGAAAGATTTGTTAAGTGGGTAGTTATTACTATCTATACTTATTCATGATATTTTTCCATCTATTATAATGTTGACTTGTTACCTCTATGCTTGTAACTAATTTAGTCTTATGGCACTATATTTTCATGATGCTCTTAATAATTAATCATAGATTTCACTTGCTTTAATAGTATTGGTTTTGCTAGCATAAGTTTTGAAGCATTGATTATTGCTTAAGTATTAAGTGCAATATGATGCAATACCTTGATAGTTATTAATTTCCTTGTGGAAAAGAACACATAGATTCTAATCAATTTGAATTTTGAGAACAAATCATGCATGGTATTTTAATGATGACCCTGTTGCACTAAAATTATGAACTCAATGGTTTTTGGCATTGAAGTATTCATTTGAGAATTTTTGTAGCTGATGCATGTATAATGATGTTATTTTATCTTGGAAGTTGAATGGTATGGTTTTATTAAATAAGGCTTGGTTTATTTTTGAATATCTAATTAAGTCTTTTAAGGGTACCTTGCTTGGGTAAATTTCTCTATGATCAGTTCACATTGATTTATGCATTTTGTTTTAAAAGTTTCAGTTGTTTTGGCTAAATTTACATAGTCATGTACCTTGTTGAATACTTATGTTTGTATACTAAGAGGTTTAGAATCTCCAAGGGGTTTAAATGGTTGTTGAAATTAGATATTTAGGTTTTAATTTTACATTTTTATTTAAACTAAAAGTAGTGCTTATAAATGAGTGAATATTACTATTGTTGTTTATGTCTCAGGTTATGGTAAATAGGTCTTGATCATATATGTATATCAATATTAAAACCTTGTGTAATCTTATTGAAATTATATTTATATGTTTTATCATCTCCTACACTGACAATTTTTCATTCATGATAGATTCAGCCATAATGAATGACACTATTTCAATTATTGATGAAATTTGTTTTGTAGGAAACTTTAGAAAGTGTCAAGGATACTACGTATGTGGACTAGGTAATATTGATACTAGATGAAAAGTTATTTGGTCCACCTAGGTTCCATCCTAAACATCAAGAATAAAAATGGTGGATGCCTATTCCTCAAGTTCCTCCATATGGCCTTTGTGATAATACTAGCAAATTTTTGCAACATCAATAACACTCTATGAGCCAAATTCTGAAAGTTGTGATGGCAATAAAAGATTCAAAAACAATGAGATTTTAGATGTAAGTTTTTGAAATTTATTTGGATGTTATTCCAAAGGTGAGTGTATAGTGTATGGTGTCTCTTGAATGCAACATATTAGACCAATAGATTATGGATAATGCATGAATCATTTTAATTTATTTTTCATTAAAAATGGAATAGATAGTCTTGGGTGTGTCCTCTAATGCCACATAAGTATGGAAAAATATTCTCTAGATTGTCTAATAGACTACCTATATTTATCATTTTAACACCATACATTAGAAATTAAAAATCATAATGAAGCTACTATACATGTTTGGCAATTGAAACTTCATGGAAGACAATCAATATATGGAAATAATAACAAGCCAAACATGAAATATTCATGGTGTAATGTCAAATAATTCATGAGAGATCATAATAAGAGATAATTACTTGTAGATAGAACTAAAAGCATTTTTTTAAGCTTGAAGTATAGATTTCTTGGACTGCCACAAATTATCTTAGACATGAGCAAGATACAATTTAATCAGGTTTGTATGAAAAAATGTTACTCTGATCTAACTATATAACTCTTCAATAGAATGGAAATAATTAAAATATTACAATTTTTAGGTTTGAATTAGAGATGTTGACAAATAAGTGTGGAAAGTGAAAACCATATCACCAAAAAAGTTCAGCTCTAAAGACAGACCACATCCCTTCATCCATACCCACTTCTCTTAATATATAATATCCCCATACACTTATATTCATGTAACCCCATAACATTCTTTGAAAATATTCATGTAACCTCATTGTCTCCATGTCCTCATACCTCATGTCTCTAGGTGGCTATAGTTAAAATTTGATGCTGAAGAAACTTATAATGTGAGTTTTTGGAAATATTTAAGCTCAATAGATGCATGGATATTTTTTTATATTATCTATTTTAGATAATATCCATGCATTATAAATTAGAAATAAAATATAAAATTTTGTATCTTCTATCTTTATTATTTCAATATACTTCTTATATTATGTAGCATTGACCTTGGTTTAGATAAATAGCCTCAGCTTCAAAATATCTTATAAAAGAATAGGCCTAGAGATGTACTAACTTTAAAAATCGATGCATTCTGAACCATTCTCTATTTTCATTTTTTTAATGAATATTTTTTATTTCATTATGCTTGTGACTAAAATTTATGAAAATATGACTGAAATTTCTAAAATCAAGTACTTAATTTATTTTTTTCTCCTATGTAGTAATTTAATAGATATACTCTGCACGGAACTACAAAATAGCCTTGAACACAACATAATCATAAAAAATTTATGTGAATAACCCTCTTGGGGTAGAAAAAATCCATGCTCAAAATAAATCATGAATTCATTCTAATGTACAACTCTAAAACTCCCAAATGCTATAGTGGTGCTATGAATTGGGAATACTACAGGACTAAAAAGTTTGATACATCTAAAAGACAAAGAAGTGTTCTCATTGGAATAAAAATGTAAATTTGACTCTTTTCAAAATGATACAAGACATATTTTCTTAGAAATGTTGAGCTCATCTCAACTACATATATATTATTGAGAATGTACCCAAGAAAATAAGGACTGATGGCTTGGATTCTTAGTAATTGAGATTTCCAAATTTTGTTGCTAGAAATAATTGATGTCATGTATATTGATTTTCCTTCTCTATATTTTAAATCTCATTTATTGATGTTCTTATAGGTTTATTGATACTACTACCAAAAATAATAGCATACCTATATGGTGGGAATGTGTTAATAAGGCTACCAATGAACCAAGGAGTCATAAAAATGGTGGTAACTAGATGGATATATTAGGACCTAACTTCAAGGGTCTAGTAATAACTCTAGAATCATCAAATTGTTATCTCATGTTATTGATCTAGTAGATTTTAAGTGGCATTTAAATCACTGATCCATAATGGATCATACATCCCTAATGTAGAGATGAGTAAATTCCTCTTTTGCCTTCTTTGGACTAAATTTTTTCCTCAATTGGAAGCTTCCCCTTAGGAAAACTTGAAACTATACCTTATCTCTCTTATGTGAAGGCCTAATTTTTTGCTACAACATGTTATGATGCTACCCTCAATCATTTCCTCCTGAAATTTAATTTTTAGGTCCTCAATTTTAATAAAAAATAATCTACCCAATAAAAGCTTCAAATGATGAGAGCAGCTTACATCCCTTACACCTACTTCTAAAGAAACAATCTTAGATATAAATTTAATTACAACATGGAAATCATTGTTGGCATGAAGGTTTTCAACAATTTATATAGGCATCCTATGAGGTATGCTAATAAGCCCCAAAATAATTCAAATTCTCATTATGGTAGTAAAGAATGCATTTCTTATGTGCCTTATCCACATCATGCAATTTATAATTTGTGTTGGGAAAACACCCTGCTTCATCCATCTCTATAGCTAAACTTGCTCATTGTGCATAAACCTCTTCCATTTATGGGCATAATGTGTCTCTTTACACAAAATTTGTGTAACTTATTATCGATTACAATCTATCCATGTCCTTGCTCCTTCACAACACCCATATTTCATCAATTTTATTACCTTTTCTACTTCTTCCCACTCATCTACTATTTCCCATATGTTTGACAATGCTACATTTTTTTTACCTTTAGTGAATCTAACTCAAATTAAGTTTCCACAAGAAGTTTTCCTAGCTTTTTGTTAACATATTTTATGTAGGAACCTAGCAATGTCCCTTACATAGTTGTATTAAGTTTTATCATTATTTTAATTATAACATCATATGTCAAATCCAAGAGCCCATCATGTCCAAGAAGGTCAATCATGCATCCCTAATGTTCATCTCTTGTATAAATATAATGCTCCCTACTCATAGAATGAAATTATGTCTAGCCTTCATCTACATGGCCTACATAACCATAAGAAAATAAAACAACTTGGAAAGTAGCATAACAAATAAAATAACTTAGAAAGTAACATACCACACACTACCTTGTAGGGTTGTTTATTTTAAGAATGTAAGTATTATTGGGAGGTTTAAAAGGAATGTTATTAGTTGTCTCCTTCTTGGTAGTTGGATATGTGAGTTCTCCATTGCATTTTTTTGTTATGAATGGTGATAATTGTTTTATATCATGTGTGTATATGGCAGGGGTCATGTTGAATTTACCATAAATGTGATTATTTGTTACATCATGATTCCCTGGTAAGCAAACTATTTGACTATCCATGGATATTTATAGTTGACACATTTGATTTGGTTATATTTTGACTAAGTTTTGAGATATATGTTGTTATGGGGTAGTAGGATATTACTTAGGTTACATGATCACACTTCTATGAGTTAACTATAAGTATATGTTTATTTTAAGATCATGTTGATTTGTCATTTTAGCTATATTTTATGATGGATATATATCATGACTATTATGGTCTAACTACATAATTCATTGTGAGGTTGATGCAGGAGAACCCATCCTTTGGGGTGTGATGGAGGGAGATCATCATCAAAGAGGGTGATGTAGATGGAGATGTCAGAGGATGATAGATAAATTGGCTAGAACCTTGCACACACACCACAAATATCTAGCACATTTTAGGTGCATATTGAAATGGTTAGCATAGTGTGTTTGATTTTGCTTGCATTAAATGGTTGTTTCTCATAGTTTATTCGCATATTTTAATGGTTTTATGGAATTAAGATATTGTGATTTACATGTGATCATTAATGTTTTAGATATTATCATAATTTTATTTAATTTGGACTTGTTGATTTTATCTATCATAACATTAGGAAGATGCTAATTAGTGAAATTATGGATTTTTATAATTAATGTAAAAATGAATAAAATTTAGGAAATTACCATTTCTGAAGAAAAATAGAAAAGAAGAAGAAAATTTATCTAAAAATAAAAAATCCATTAAATAATTTAAAAAAACACATACTTATATTTAAACAGAGAGAAAGTTTTAAAATAGAGAAGGGAGAGCTTTTTAAAAAAAAATAGGCGAGTTTTAAAGATCATGAAAAGGTAAAAAAAAATCTAGAAGAAAACTCAAAAAACAAAAGAAATGGCAGCCTTTAAGAGAAAAAAATATCATTCTCTAAAAGGGGTGTACTATATTCAAGAGGTAGAGGGTAGCATAATAAGAAAAAAAAGAAGGAAAGCATGTGGAAATGTGTAGCAGAACTTATTATCTAGGTTAGTTATGTAATTAATTTTTAGTGTATTCATATTGAAAATTGTGGAAATCTGAGTAAACCATGGGATTTAAACTTGTAATCTCTACACAATATAATCAAAATTGTATGAATAGATTTTAAGTTATATAAACTCTAGAAACCCAAATTTTCTTTTGCATGCTAACACCCATCTACTCCTCACTTTTGGAGAGGTCTTCCTTGAAACCTATTTTTGGTCCTTTTTTATATTTTAGACATCCACAAATTGAGGAATTATATATTAGTATAATCAAGAGAAGTCAATTTTAATATAATAATTATGACTTAAAATATATTATGGGTACGACAATGTATTTCACTATGTTCCATTTGTGTATATACTACTAAATGCACTCACACAATAGATTTTAAAATACACTATTAGAATTCATATTATCAAATATAACATTGCATACTCTACTTGGAATTTCCCACCTATGATTAGAATATAACTATTTAAAACAATAATTTATAATGGATGGATTTAGAAATATATTTTGTATACAGTGAATTGGATTTAATTATATATATATATATATATATATATATATATATATATATATATATATAGAGAGAGAGAGAGAGAGAGAGAGAGAGAGAACTATAGACCAAATCATTGCCTAAAAGGGAAAAATAGGCATGAATATATGATTTTTGTGAATATAGAAATGGTATATTTTTTCCAGCAACTTAATTATCTAAGTTGCTTTAAGGATTGACAACTCATATATGGAATGGTATACACAATTTTTAGTATGGCACTTTAGGGTGATTTATAATTAAAACAGGACCACTATCATTCTAATTAAATGAAATAAAAAAATTTAACTAAATTTAGTATCAACTTGATTTATTAGACCAATGATTTAAAGCTTTCTTTAGGAAAAAATTATTATAAATGTGATCCAACACACATGATTTAAAAATATTATCATGTAGATTTAGGTGATTAAATCATCTACAAATATACATAAAGGCCATAACAGATTACATGTGTTATTTTATAAAATTCTTACATTGATCCGAGCGTGATGATCAAAATAGTTAAGCTTGTTATTTTCTTTAAATCACTATAAATATCATAATCATTAAAACATTATGCATTGAGGCATATAATATAATGGGATAATGAATAAATTAATTCATATAATATCATAAATCATTAAATCACTACAGATATGATCTCTGCTAATGAACTAAATCATTGCAATGGTGCATTATGTTATGCATGCTATATGTTTAGTTTTAGAAAGTGTATATAGGGATTTGACGTACTAGAGGAAGATCTAACTTGTATGATCAAAAAAGCAAACAAACATTACAGCATCAAAATATATAGTATCCCTCTACGTGGGTGAACAAATACAAATTGAAAGAAGGAATTCAAACAAGAAAACAATACATATTACATTGTGATTTATATACATTTCATGAATTTTAGAAAGAGAAATGGAGTAGAAGATGACTTCATGAGGTGAGGATAATTAGATTTGTGGATTTATAAAAATTGTAAATATTTAAAATCTATGGAATTTATGATTAAGGAAGGATTAATTAATTAATTTTTATTAATTAACTTAATAAATATGTGAATAGTAAAACCATGAATAGTGATGATAAAAACTAGGGATGTGTGAAAATAAGATTAAAATCAACACAAAGTGTCCAATTTTAAGTGTCTAATTTTACCCCTACTTGAAAAGTCATTACGAGACACAACTAAATAATGACATTTCAAAGAATGAAAAAATCATTAACATATTAGATGAATAAATAATTAGTGACCCATTATGCCCCCTTGACAGGGCATGCAGGACATGAATGGACTCTCAAAAAAGAGAGGAATAAGAATGGTGAACTTCACTCATGGATAAGATTAATCCAAGTGAGCTAATACTTGCACACTTAGATCATAATGGTTAAGAAGAGTAGAGTAAAATTAGCCCCAAGTTGGGGAGAAGTGGGAAGGATGCATCCCAAAATAAGTGGCACACTTTAACCAACCTCAAATAAGGAAAAAAGTTATGGGCTTAGAATTAGAAAAATTTGTCCCATTAGGGAGCTATGAAGGTACATGGTCCTAAATATGATGGTACATATTTGGAAATAGATTACCCTAGTAGAGTAGATGAAAAAATTGATAGGTCTAAATGATTTACCCCAGTAGGGAAGATTTCATTATTAAATGATCCAAATGGTTAAATGATTGATTGGCAAGCATAACTCAAGGATGTAACCTATCACACTGATTAAAAATGAGAGGAGAAACATAAACATAGCTACAATGGTATAATGAATTTTAAAAAATGAATAATCTAAAAAACAACTATTAACCTATGAATGGTCAAAGGGATAAGATAAATGATGATTAGAAAAATAAGATAATGATTGAAGAATAATGTGATTAGATTGTAATAATGTTAATAAAATGATCATGACTATTTTTATGTGTATATGTATCATGAGGGGTATATAAATTATCCATATGCTATAGTTGATGGAGATTTAGTAAACAAGGAAATTTTTTAGCATTACAAAGTAGACTCCTAGATCTATATTTTTGATGTAGCACAAAACAATATGCACCATGATATAAAACACCATGATGACCTAGATATAATGTGCATAAGGATTGACTCCTAATCCAATAAACAATTGAAATAAATTCACTGATGATAAAAACCATGGTGATAATGTTGACATATGAATATAGATAAACTCAAAAATAATGTGCAAGGAATCACCCAATGAACACATATATATTGAGTCAAGGCACAGTGATGAAAAAAAACAAACAAACAAACACAAAGAAAGATTGAAATTAAAAATAATATAAAGCATCTTATTATTTAACTAATTCCAAATCCACATGTGAAGGTTCAATGATAATGATAAATGGATGGTTGCCCCAAGCAAGGATATATGCAAGGAAAGGACACATCTCCATGTGGATAAAATAATTGTAACCAATAATAAATCTTCCCCAGTATGGTAGATTTGGGAAAGACAAATCCCAACAATGGTTTAGGACAAAAAGAGATTTAATTAAGGATTTATGAATAGATTTATAACAATACAAATATTTTTGGATTTTGGGGCTTTTATATCTCATTTTGAGATGGTAAGCCATTTCTACTTTTTAGGTCTTTTAATTACTTACAAATTTTTAGATTTTTGGCATCTAAACTCAAGAAATAATTATAATATACATAATAGAGAGAACATTGCTTAAATGTCTCATAAAATGGTGAGAGCATTGGAATGGGGTGATTGAGCTGACCTTAGAAATTGAACATTGCCTATATAGTCCAAATGGATCTTAGGTCAATGTAGTTCCACTCGTAGGGTTTGAACTATGAATCAATAGATTAAAATAACTTACAAAAGAACAAGAGCCTAGAATAAGGGGTGATCGAGCTGACCTCAAAAATTGAGCACTACCTACATAGTCAAAATGGACCTCAGGTTACTATAATTCCACCCATAGGGTTCAAACTACAGATCCATAGACTAAAATACTTACAAAAGGGCAAGAGCCTAGAAAAAAATAAGCTAACAAAATGATGAGAGCATTAGATAATGGTTAACTGAGCTAACCTCAAAAATTGAGTGTTTTTTACATAGTCCAAATGGACCTCAGGTCAATGTAGTTCCACCCATATGGTTTGAACTACAAATCAATTGTAGGATGGAAAATATGAATGTCAAATGATAAAATAAATGGCATAAAATTTGATAGTGGTTGAATAATAATGGATGAAAATGAATCAAAGGATTGGGAATATCCAAGGACTATGTCATGTGAGAACAAATGTGTCGAGTAATCAAAGTATCATATAGATAATAGGCCAAAAATGATTCTCAAATAGGTCTCAATATGCCTTTCACTTCTATAACAAGATCAAGATGGGAAGACTAATGGTCACAATAAGATGGGCTAGGTTGAATAGGATTAAATGGTAATGGAATGGAAATGGCCAAGATGACTTGAACATAATGGTCTATAATGTAAATAATGTTTCCCTTAAGTGTTAAAGTACTTGCAGCTAATAAGTAGTTAGACACGATGCCAAAAACCTAGTTTTCATCATGGTACTTGTCCAAGGTACCATAGGCATGGTTTTCATTGTTGGACAAATTATTTTTGTTTCTATTTTGATTTCTTGATTTTTTTTTAGCATCTCAACTCAATAAAGGATTACAAGATGCATAATGTGGGCCCTTTGTTGTTTAACCAATACCTATTCAGAATAGTTATTCTATTTCAATCTTGTTGGTGTTTTAAAGTGCACTAATGTTATTGTGATCTTCATTAATTATTACATCCACTTCTTTCAAGCCTATACATCAGATGTTTTCATAAAGAGAGTGTTTCCAAGAGGGGTAAATAAGGATAATCATGGGATAAATGGTTTGATTGGATAATGAAAAATAGGCCTTGAATGAATAATAGGATCAAAATGGAATGTATAATAGTTATAGGACAAATGAAGATTGGGAATTTTAGTCACATATAATGTTGTTAATTACAAATTAAACTTGTCTTTGATTGTGTCAGGGATAACAGTATCTTCAATAATGTTTTCATCATGTGTTGTAAAACTGATTTGCTCATTTAGTAGCACTTTGAACAGGTTTTCACCAACAAATTCTTCTTGATTTTTTTGATTTGAATTATTTAATAGTTCCTTGAGTAAGGTGTCACTAAGGGATGTTTATAACTCATTTTAATTTTCCATTAAACTTAGCACATTAAACAAGGTTTCACTAGAGGATGTTGATTTTAGACTTTGATTGTCCCCTGGTGCCTCAAACAAGGTTTCACTAGGAGATTGTTCATTTTCCTAAATATTGTCTTATTTCCCCATAAAGTTTACCATTGAAATGTCACCATGGATGCAATTTAATAATGCGTGATTATTTCGGTCCTAATCGACATTGGCGGGTGGTGGAATGTTAATATAATGGCTAGGTTGATTAATGGTAAAGGCACATGTAATGTAAATGGAAGGGAAAAAGGAAACACAACTCTCATATATGATACAAGGAGAACTTGCATCGATGTTGAAGGAAACATCCTTGAAAACTATGTAAAAATCATAAATGCTTTCAATTGGATATGTTGGAAATGTAGATCCAATGTCATAACATGTATCAATATTTTCTGATTTTAAAGTTGATTTTGACTCAAGAGGATCTGAACCTGATGTTGAGACTGATGTTGATTCTTCTATTGATGCTAAATCTAATATTGGTTCCAAAATAGAACACAATTATGATAGTAATTCTTATATGGAACCTGATTTTAATTTAATGTTATCCACAAGTACCTTGTTCACCTTTTTATTAGAAATAGAGGATTTGACATGAAGAAATGGTTGGAAATGAGGAACATTTGACAATGGTTGAATAATGGTTTCTATCTTAATAATAATAAGCTCTTCAAATATGGTCACATCAAAAATGGGTCCTATGTCAAATAGAGGCTCTTCATCAAATATTGATGGATCATCAATGGTTTGATTATCTTGATCTTACTTTAGAAGTGGATGTATCTGATCATGATTGGAAAGGGGATCATGACATATTCTGATCGAGTAGCTATTGGACTTGGAAACATTTGTATTTTCAATAGATATTAACCCTTTGAGGGGTAATGACATAATAGGTCTGGACTACTAGCTTTTTAGTGGTGTATATTTATGATCTCTAATCAAATATCATAAGTCCTCTATAAGAAATCCATTTGGAAGTTTAGAACCCATTTTCTATAATCTAATAAGATATTCATCCTTATTGTTAAATAGTTGTTGATCAGAAATTTCTTGTTCATTATTTGTACTAGATGACATATTTTAGAGTTACAGTTGATGTAGAAAAGGTGAATGAATGTGAGATGCCATGACTTAGATGAACCTTGGATAAATGCCCACAAGAAAGGATACATGCAAGGGGAAATAGATTGGAAGAATATTGGGCCAAAGAGGGAGGTATTGGCACAAATTATATTAGGCCCAAAAAAGGGTGAATTGGCAAAGAATAGAATAGGCCCAAATAAGGGTGAATTGGCACATAATAGAATAGGCCCAAAGAAAGGCAAATTGGTAGAATTGAATAGGTTGAAATGGTCTTGATTTTATTGGCCCAAATAGGGTGAATTGGCACATATTTAAATTGTTTGAAATGGTATTGATTTGATTGGCCCCAAACAAGGTGAATTGTTACATGTTGGAATTGGTTGAAATGCTCTTGATTTGATTAGCCCCAAATAGGGTAAATTAACACAAATTGTAAAATGCCTCAAAAAGGGTAGATTGGCATAGGCTAGAATTGGTCTAAATGGTCTTGATTGGATTTTGCACCAAAAAGGGTGAATTGGCTAGGTATTATTCAAATGAAAAAAAAGATGGATGACATGACTTTGTCATTCCCAAGCAACAGGTGTAGGAGATTGCATGGAAAGATTAAAAAAATGGTTGGAATTATCATTTAATTGATTTAGATTTGAACCAAAATGGTACAAAAGTACATTAGAATGGTACATAATTGGTTTAGAATGGTATAAAACTGGTTTGGTATGTTGTTTAAGATGAACTGACTTTGGATTTGAATGGCTTGACATAGAACTAGTTTAGTACAAAATTTGGAGATGAATTTAACTTTGATAGACATTGAATGTTCAAATTGGGTATGTCAATACAAATGTCAAATGGACTAATTCTATCAATGTTAACTTTGGCATAGTTTGGCACATGAATTAGTACTTTGGATTTGGAATTGGTATCATAATTTAAACTTGGATTGGAACTATAACTAGGTTTGGAACCAAATGGATGGCACATGAACATGGTTTAGACAAGGACTTGGATTCTACAATTGGAACTAAGAGGGAAAATCAGAATTGACACTTGAATTTGCATTTAGGTTAGGACTAAATTGAGTAGCATATCAACATAAGTTTGTCAAGAAATTAGACATTGGTTTTTAAATTAGTTTGAAATCAGAAATCTCATATTTGGACAAGACTTTTAGTTTAAATTGGGTGGCTTAATGATGTGGTTTGGATAAAAAGTAGGTATTTGGACCAAGTTTAGACATGTCACTTTTGTTTAACCCAAAATTTTGACAAAGTAATGATTCATTGTGTGGGTATAGAAATGGTTTTGAATTTGGACTTGGTATGTTTGATTTGGTTTTAAAGTTTAAACAAGATTTCAACATGATAATCAAGTTATAGACACTATAAATATGCACATCATGATTTTGAATGTCATAATTCCCTTAGAACACCTTAGTGCCCCTTTGGGACCAATTTAGCCTTCTGACCTTGTTGACCCTAGAAAGTGCACCCTGCGGCAGGAAAATAGATTCCTGCCCTCTCCTCGCAACATGGAAACCCCTCTCTCGCCTGTGGGACGACGAAGCAGGAGAGGAGAGTCTCTAGGTATGGGCTAGTTCCCTCTGATGTATCTTGTTTGTTTCAGGTAGCGTGGAATATAAGTATACAGCTATATACTGGGGGGGATGAAAAGAGAGAGAGGAAAAGCATGAACAAACAGCCTATTCTAAAAGAGGTGATACACCAAAAATAGGTTGACCTTCTAGATCCACTCTCAGAATCAAGTGGAATGCAAGTATACTCTACACATCTAGTAGAGGAACCAGGCTGCTAAGACTTAAAGGGGAGGCTATAATGGAAGATACATAACAGAGGTTTACCGAGGTGCTATGGAATGCACACTTGCAAGCAACTTACTCTGTTATATCCTTCTCAAGTATTGCTCTTCTCCTTTCAGCTGCAGAACTGGCACCTATAGATAGCTGGTCTGTTGGTATTACCTGTGAAAGCATGGAAGATAATGACTAAACACAAATAATACTCATGGCATACACAGCAGATCAATCCAAGATGGAGGCAAAAACTGTATTTTTATTGATTCAGGTGGAAAATTTGTAGAGCAGTGCTCTTTACAAAAGTCAGAAAGATGTTGATAAATGAACAAGTTTGTGTATTTATACCAGAAGAGCCAAGAGAAGTCAATTGAGAAGAGTGAAAAAACACTATAGCTGATGTCACAATTCTGCCAAGGCCATGCTTGTTGCCTCATTTTGCGTGCTAGTCTTCTCCTCTGGCGGCTGGGTAGGTTTTTTCTTGTGCACTACAAGTGATTTTGCCACCATCTGTTGTGGGTGGCGAATTTGCCGCCCTTTACATGGACTACATGTAGGATTTCTACCGACGTCGACTGATAAGCTACCGACCATGGCAGTTTTGCTGACTTCAATTTGTGAAAGCTGTCGACGTCGGTAGTATTGTGTTGTGGGCGGCAATTTTGTCACCTTCCGCATGTGGGCGGCCCTTTCTCCTTCCCCGCCATGGGGCGGGGTTTTCATTTTTTCCGCCTTTGAGCGATGGTTTCTTATTTCCCGCTGGGGGGCGGGGATTTCATTTTTGCTGCCTGAGGGCAGGACTTTTTCCCTTTTTCATCTTCTATTGTGTTGCCAATGGTGGCGGTTCTGTCGACGTCGGTGTCTGTAGGATGCCGACGACGGCAATATTGCCGACGTCAGCCGATGTCGACGGCCTTTTTATTTTCCTTTATGTTGTGGGTGGCAAATTTGCCGCCCTCTACATGTTTGTAGGTGGGCTCCTTTTACCCGCCCTTGTAGTGGGCGGTGATTTTGCCGCCCTCTACATTTTTTTTGCCCTCTTTTTTACCTGTGTTAAAATGCTCCATTTTTTCTTCTCTTCTCTTGTGAACGTCTGAAGACTCTGCCTTTCGCAGCCTTTGCTTTGCAACAGTGTTGTCAAAACTTGAAGGTGGACCTTGCAACCCAAAATGACTGGCCTGTAAAGTAGGTGTATGAGGTGACCGAGATTTTGCCTGAGAGGCAAAAATTGGGTCAACAAATTGGTGACTCACAGGGGAAGCGTGCCTGCTATGCTTAGAACCCAGTTGCCTTGCATATCCATTGGGTGCAGAGTCAGATGGTAACTTTGAAGATAGTTCAAAACAGCTCAAAAGATTCCAGAATCAAAATATACAAAAATTACCCCCAGACAAAAAAAAACACACAAGACTAAAAACAACTAACTATGCAAACTACACTTAGGGAAAATAGGGAAAAAAATAAGGGAAACTATGTACAGCCAAACCAAAATTCAGTTGCAATGCTTCAGATGTATTCCGTTGACTGGGATACGCAATTCTTTGTCGTCTAACCTGGAGAGCTAGAACGCATTATGCTGCTTGCACTGAGTAATCATGTAAGGACCACTCCAGAGGGCATCAAATTTTGCATGTTTTCCAGGCTTAGCTCTATCTTCATCCCATTTTAGGACAATGTCTCCTTCGGCAAAATTTTTTGACAAAGATCTCTTGTCGAAATGTCTTTTCATCTGATTTTGGTGACTGATCATAGAGACCATGGCCCGATTCCTTACCTCCTGGAGCTCCATTAGTTCACACAATCTGACCTCCATGCTGCTTCCTTCTTCTAGCTGCAGTTGATGAGCGAGGTCTAGTGCTGGCAATTCGAGTGAGATAGGAAGCCTTGCTTCCCTTCCATACACAAGCGTATATGGAGAATTTCTGATTAATCTTTTCAGAGTGATCCGATTGGCCCATAGAGCTGTTTTCAACTTGGCATGCCAAGTTCTCTGATTTTCTTCCATGGTCCTCTTTATAATCTTAATCAAATTTTTGTTAGTGGACTCAGCTAGCCCATTTCCCTACGGGTAGTAATTTGATGAAGTGCTGAGGTATATACCATACCTTAGCACCCATTCACTAGTTTTGGTTCCCAAAAAAGCCAAGGCATTATCTAAAATTATAGTGGCTGGGACCCCAAAACATGTCACTAAGTCCTCATAGAAATCCAGGACTGTGCTTTCATTTGCTTCCTTCAAAGCAATGGCTTCCACCCACCTGGTGAAATAATCTATAGCAGTCAAGACCCATTTGTGTTCGGCACTAGAGGGAGGATTGATCATCCCTATGAAATCCAAGCCTCACTGCATGAATGGTTGTTCAACTTGAATGGGCTGTAGGGGAATGGCAGCCAATCGCTGCTTTCCATCAAAGAGTGCACACTTCTGACACTTTCTTATCCAGGCATGGGTATCCTTGAAGAGAGTGGGCCAGAAATAGCTAGCTCTCATTATTTTTGTTGTTGTGGTCTTAGGGGCGAAATGGCCGCCTGCTGGCCCATCGTGAAACTCAGCCAATACCTTGTCAGCCTGATTGGAGTCAATGCATCTCAAGAGAACCCCAGAGAGATCCTTCCTAAATAATACTCCATAAATCAAAATATAGGGAAGGGACTGAAGTTTAAAATACCTTCTTTTAGCCCTATCGAGACCCTGTGGACATTCGCCCATAAGAAGGAAACGTTTCATGTCTAGTGTCCAATCTCTTACGACAGCTGGTTCTTCTACAGTGGCTGCGTCATGGATCAGCAAGCTATCTTCATCCTTTTGTCTCAAATCTACGGCTAGCTGTTCACACAGGCCCCTTCCTCTCACCAACTTGGTGATTTTGATGTCTATGTCATATTCCATTACCTTGGTGATCCATCCCGCTCTTTTCTCGTTTAAGTCTCGATTGGTCAGAAAATCCTTGACACCAAGATGTGGAACCATGAGATGGATCTTGCTGTTTGACAACATATATCTAAATTTCTTTAGGCTGTGCACCACCACCAGGACTTGCTTCTCTATGTAGGTGTACCTGATCTCGAAGTCCTCTAACCCTTGGTTGAAGAAGGCGAGTGGTTGCTTGAGGTCATCACTGTTTGCTTGGGTAAGCATGGTAGATATTACTTCTCCATTGCTGAAGGTATAGAGATTGAGGTCTTTATTGAAGTCGGGGCTGATTAGAGCAGGAGCCTGGGTCAAAGCCTATTTGATAGCTTCAAAGCTATCCTTTCTTGGTGTTGTCCACTTGAATTCTTCACCCTTCCTTAGCAAGGAGGTTAGGGGTTTAACTATTTTAGCAAAATTTGGAATGAATCTCTGAATGAAATTTATCCGGCCGAAAAAACTCTGAAGGCGTTTCTTGTGCTTTGGTAGGGACATTTCCAAGATGGAGCAGACTCTCTTGGGGTCAATAGACAAACCTTCCTTGGACATAATGTGGCCAAGAAGTTTCCCCTCATGAACCGCAAATACACATTTTTTTGGATTTAGGGAGATGCCAAATTCCCTGCACCTCTCAAAAATCTACCTAAGGTGCTTCATGCTGTCCTGCCTCTTTAGAGAAAACTGTTATATCATCAAGGTACACCAACACATTCTTATTTATTAAACCATTGAAAGCTATGTCCATGGCTTGCTGGAAAGTAGCACCAGCATTGGATAGCCTGAAAGGCATCTTCTGATAGGCGAACATTTCCCATTTAGTGGTGAAGGCTGTTTTGTATTGGTCAGAGTCTCACACCAAAATCTAATTATATCCTGAATAGCCATCCAAGAGGGAGAAGCGTTCAGAACTAGTTACCTTTTGGAGGATCTGCTCCATGTTTGGAAGGGGATAATGATCTTTTAAAGAGACTTTATTGAGGTCTCTGAAGTCAACGCACAGCCTGATCTCCCCATTTTTCTTTCTAACTGGAACCAAATTAGCCAACCATGAGGAATGTTTGATTGGAAATATAATGCCAGACTCAATCAACTTGGCCAATTCTTTCTGCATAAGGAGCTCAACCATCGGGTTAATAGGCCTCTACTTTTGTGTGACTGGTTTTGCACCTTCATCTAATTCAATAGTGTGCTGGGTGAGCCTTGGATCGAAGCCTTTCAAGTTGCTATAGTTCCAGGCGAAGACGTCAGCGAACTCCTGACACAACAGGATGAAAGCTTGCCTTTCTTGAAGTGTGCAGACCTTACCAAGCGCTAGCAACTTGTCCTTGAAGATTTCAAATTTTTCGTAATTCTCCTCTTTGGTAGTGATACATGCTTTGTCATCTTTTAGTTGGTCCTCTCCATTGAAAATACTTTCAAGTGTGACTAGACCCTTAGGGAGTTTATTGTTCTTTAATTGAACAATCTGATTTCCATATTGTTGCTGCAATTTCACTTGATTGTGGACCGCAAACTCAGCTTCCTCCTACAGGAAAAGAGCTATCTGTTGGTCGCTTTCAAAGACCTGCCAATTTGTAACATTGTCTAGAATTGAAGGCTAAACCACCACTTTTAAATGGCACAAACCACAACCCCTACTTATTTCTTTTGAAACATCAAATTGGGCACCAATAGCTGCCAACCTGTCAGCCTGCTTATTCTGTTCTCTGGGGATCGAGGTAATGTTAAGAGCAAGGAAATCCTCCATCAAGTCCCAGACTCTATGCTTGTAAGACTTCAACAAGGAGTTCTTGGTTAGGTTCAGGCCTCTTATTTGGTTCACTATTAGTTCACTGTCCCCCAAGATTTGCAATTCCTTGATCCCTCTCTTTCTTGCCCACTCAAGTCCATGAATCAAAGACTCATATTTTGCAACATTACATGTGCAAGAGAACTGGAAACAAAAAGCTGAAAAGTACCTTTCTTTAGAAGGGGAAACTAACATTGCCCCACCACTAGCGCCCAATTTGCTTCTGGAACCGTCGAAGTACAACTGCCACAGGCCAAGGTCTTCTTTGTTCTCCTTCATTATATTGGGCATGACGGCACTTTCTTCATGCAAGCAATAGATGCCAAGGTCTGCCTCTTCAATAAACTTGTAAGGATCATGCTCAAAGTTATCACTTCCCCACTCATCCAAGAGTAGATTTGTGACTCCTTCAAGAGCAGAAGATGAAGATTTGTCCATTTGAGAGTCTTCTGGATCAATGATAGTGTAACTGACATTCGTTGCCTTGGGTGAATAGGGCTCTAGGTGATCCTTGTAGAGTGGCTCGGATTCGATTTTCACTTTGGTCCCGTATTTAGTTCTGAAAACCAGGTATGACCAATTTGCTGCTAGATAGCCCCCTATCTTGGATGTAAAGTCCCTTGACAAACAGATTGCAAAATATGGAGGAACGTCTGCTACCACTATATCTTGGGGGATTGAGAATGTCAGGCAGGCATGTAATGTTAAACTTAATCCTTTCAAGATCCTGACTGTCTTTGCAGGCATTCCATCTAGTTGCAAGACTCCCTTGTTCATGGCTTTGTACTTTAACCCCATCTTATCAACAATGCACTTAGGCATTACTGAAGTGCTGGCCCCGCTATCAATTATGCAATTGTGTACTAAGAAATCCCCTATGATCAAAGATACATAAAAAGGGGGAGTCTTTTCTTCTTTCTTTACCTAACCTAGAGCAGAAGGCTGCCCATTCGTCATTAGGACGTTATTAGTGTCTGTTGGGATGGTCTGGCGATCTAGCTCATGCAATTCTTTCTTCAAAACATCCATTTGTCCTGGAGGGACAACGAATCCCATAGAGAAATGCTCACATGCAATTTCTTCATTCGATCAATTATATTAATTGGGGGGCTGATTCCCTTCGTACTTTCCTTTGAGCTGATCCCAACTGGAGCTGTAGACTGAGGAGCTAGAGGTGCAAATGGTTGTTTGATAATTGGGGCCTTTTGAAAATGGTGTGGTGGAGGATTTGTTGCTGCTTGAGGGGAAGCTTGCGCTTTTCCAACTGCTCTTCTTTTAAATCTTGTGTTGGCTGCAACGCAATTACCCTAATTACTTGCAGCACCTCCATGATTAATTACACAGAGCTCACCTTCTTCATGATTTATCAGAGTAGAATCCGGCTGAGTTTGATTTTTACTCGTGCTGGGTTGGGATGGAAACTCAAAAAATTGGGAAAAATCAGCAGCTTGATTTTCCGAATTCTAGAAAAAATTCATCATATCATTCGTGTGGACAGCATACTCTTGACCTTGTCCCATGGTTGAACAACCTGGCTGCTCCTGCACTAGATTGTTCTGAGTAGGTACCATGGCTTTGGATGACGAAGAGGGACCTGAGTTATAATTTTGATAAGGCCTGGTTGTAGTGAGCTGCCCCTGACCTTGGTTATGGTTTTGAAAGGGGGGTCTAGGGGCATGGCCATAATTTTGATAACCCTGGTTTGGCTTGTGGCTTTGAGCTTGCTATCTTTTAAGGGCAACAAGTTCATTTGGCATGCTCTGCAATAGGCCTTTAACTTCATTTAATTCATTGGATGGAAAAGCAGTTGGTTTCTCAATGACAGGTAGGGGGGCACTTGTGGGAGCGACGGCCTGAATTGGGGGCAGTGGTTTTGGGAAAAGTGGCATATGAGGCCTAGGGGCAATTTTTCCGGCTTGAATTAAGCAATTTTTTGCTGCAATGGATATGTCATATGCAGCTGGCAATATGTGTCCCCCCATAGATTGGATCATCATAGAAATGTCACTATTTAATGCTTTTAGATAGTACAAGAAAGTGTAGCTGGGAGTAGGTCTTACCAGGACGGGAATTCTATCCCAAGTCTTTTGAAACCGCGTGTTGAAGTCCTGCATATACTCGTGTGGAACTCTCTTTATAGTTGTCAGCTGCTCAGCAAGAGAGAGGCCATCACTTTTTTCCCCAAAATGATCAGTTAAACGAGTGCCCAATTCATTCCAAGAATGTATGGAATTCATAGGCAAGGTGCTGTACCAGTCGAGAGCTTTCCCTTTCAGAGACAAGGCTAACAGTCTGATGGCAATATTTTCTTCTGTTATATTGTGAATATTGCAAAGGTTGGCAATATTTTTGATATGCTCAACAACTATAATAGGTCCCACTCCATCAAAAGAAGGCACATTCTTTAGAGCTGTTCCTGGGATCGGATCATAGCGTGGGAGGTTTAAGGGGCTCTCATCGTGAAAAGCTGCAAAAGGCAATGCCATGGCTGGAACAGGTTGTATTTGTGGCTGAGCTGGGTTGGTGCTCCTAGCAACAAGTCTAGGAGGATTTACTAGTGGACAAGGGTGAGTTCTTTCAAACTTGAGCCTTTTAGCAGAGTTTAAAGGTAGTTCAATGAACTCAAAGGGGACCCTTCTTGAAGCTGGCCTTGTGGTAACCTTTGGCATAGAAGTTTAAGTGATTGGTCTTAAAATAAAGCACTGAGCTCTTACCAGTGGAGTCACCAGATACTTGAAATCTTTGAGAATCACTGTAGCAGGACCAGCATCAATCCTTAAATGCTACTACATTGGAAACTGATAAAATTACAGTCCCACCAGGCGTGCCAAAACTGTTGATGCTAGAAAGTGCACCCTGTGGTAGGAAAACAGATTCCTGCCCTCTCCCCGCAACATGGAAACCCCTCTCTCCCCTGTGGGACAGCGAAGCAGGAGAGGAGAGTCTCTAGGCATGGGCTAGTTCCCTCTGATGTATCTTGTTTGTTTCAGGTAGCGTGGAATATAAGTATATAGCTATATACTGGGGGGGATGAAAAGAGAGAGAGAAAAAGCATGAACAAACAGCCTATTCTAAAAGAGGTGATACACCAAAAATAGGTTGACCTTCCAGATCCACTCTCAGAATCAAGTGGAATGCAAGTATACTCTACACATCTGGTAGAGGAACCAGGCTGCTAAGACTTAAAGGGGAGGCTATAATGGAAGATACATAACAAAGGTTTATCGAGGTGCTGTGGAATGCACACTTGTAAGCAACTTACTCTATTCTGTCCTTCTCAAGTATTGCTCTTCTCCTTTCAACTACAGAACCAGCACCTGTAGATAGCTGGTCTGTTGGTATTACCTGTGAAAGCATGGAAGATAATGACTAAACACAAATAATACTCATGGCATACACAGCAGATCAATCCAAGATGGAGGCAAAAACTATATTTTTATTGATTCAGGTGGAAAATTTGCAGAGTAGTGCTCTTTACAAAAGTCAAGAAGATGTTGATAAATGAACAAGTTTGTGTATTTATACTAGAAGAGCCAAGATAAGTCAATTGAGAAGAGTGAAAAAACACTATAGCTGATGTCACAATTCTGCCAAGGCCATGCTTGTTGCCTCATTTTGCGTGCTGGTCTTCTCCTCTGGCAGCTGGGCAAGTTTTTTCTTATGCACTGCAAGTGATTTTGCCGCCATCTGTTGTGGGTGGCGAATTTGCTGCCCTTTGCATGGACTACATGTAGGATTTATGCCGATGTCGGCCGATAAGCTGCAGACCACGGCAGTTTTGCCAACGTCAGTTTGTGAAAGCTGTCGACGTCGGCAGTATTGTGCTATGGGCGGCAATTTTGCCGCCTTCCACATGTGGGCGGCCCTTTCTCCTTCCCCGCCATGGGGCGGGGTTTTCATTTTTTCCACCTTTGGGCGGTGGTTTCTTATTTCCCTCTGGGGGGCGGGGATTTCATTTTCACCGCCTGAGGGCAGGAATTTTTCCCTTTTTCATCTTTTGTTGTGCTACCGACGGTGGCGGTTCTGCCGACGTTGGTCTCTATAGGATGTCGATGACGGCAGTATTGCCGACGTCGGCCAATGTCGACGGCCTTTTTCTTTTCCTTTGTGTTGTGGGTGGCAAATTTGCTGCCCTCTGCATGTTTGTAGGTGGGCTCCTTTTACCCGCCCTTGTAGTGGGCAGCGATTTTGCCGCCCTCTGCATTTTTTTTGCCCTCTTTTTTGCCTGTGTTAAAATACTCCATTTTTTCTTCTCTTCTCTTGTGAACGTCTGAAGACTCTGCCTTTCATAGCCTTTGCTCTGCAACGGTGCTGTCGAAACCTGAAGGTGGACCTTGTAACCTGAAATGACTGGCCTGTAAAGCAGGTGTATGAGGTGATCGAGATTTTGCCTGAGAGGCAAAATTGGGTCAACAGACCTCTAGCCAAACTTAACCCAAGTTAGTTTGGTTAAACTAGCTAAACCTAACCTTTTACCTATTTATACCCTTCACCCTCAACTACTAATGGTCACCCTGACCATCGATGGTCAAGGTTCACCCCTTAACCACCAAAATGTAAGCCCATCTACCTTGCTTTTTTAAAAATAACTCATCTAAATTTAGTTATGAATCATTGCATGTATGAGTTAAAATTAAGAATCCCAGTTCACATCTTGTTAAAACTATTTTACCTTGCCTATAAAAAGAGAGGAATAGGGAGGTGAAAAGGATCTATAATTATTATCAAGAGCTTGTGCATCTAGAATTCTCTTTTCATAGGTTAATCATCATCAACAATCTAATGAACTAGCTACTACAACAAAAACTCAACTTACCATCATAGCTTCACCAAAGTGCCATGTATTGTTACTCTATCAGAATCATGTCAGACTCCACTAATGAGTCAACCACCTCGATCAACTTTTTACAATATAAGTACTTGATTTTTAGCATTCAACTACTTTATTTTCTTTTTGCATTCAACCCAACAATAGCCCATCTCCTAGAATCTCACTTTATGATCTTGTCAATCAATTATTTGCCAACCCAATTCTACACACAATAATCATCAGTGTTTGTTTCAACCATCGATTATCTATCCAACTATCTATGGTCACCCTGACCATTGATAATCACTTTAACCATCGACAGTCACCCCATCCATCGACAGTGAATGTGGTAGCAAATTATAACAAGTTTTTTTTCACTTACCTACCTTTAATTAAATATGATTTTTTATGTCCCTACCTATTCATAGACCCCTACTTAATTTTCAAAAGCATACCCCAATCATCAAGCACTAGTATTATTTTCTTATTGTTATTTTAATCATTTCTAGTCTATTTCTTTAGAAAACATCTCTTGTGTTCAATTTCAGTGCCTTTTTCTTATTGATGTAAGTACCTTCTATCTTATTTATAAACTTAAATGTTTAAAATGTTTGGATTGACATCCCCTAAGGAATATCTTGCTTCTAGGATCTAGCTATTGCTAGGCAATCCACTCAACTATCTATCTAACAAACAAAATTATGTTACTGATTTCTTATTTGCATGTCATCCTCTCAAGCTAAAGAGGAGTTATTCATAATCTTCTAATTCAATGCATGCACAATCAAATAGGTTTTTCATCCATACATGTACTTAGTTTATTCTTCTTATTTTTTGAAATATAAGTTGAAATTCAATTAATTTTAGCTTATATTTCAAAATGGAAGAAGAAGAAACTAAGTATAAGTATGGCTAAAAAACTTGTTTGATTGTTCATGTATTGAATTAGAAGATTGTGAAAAACTCCTCTTTGGATTAGGAGGATGACCTAAAAATAAGAAATCACTAAAGAATTCTTTTTTGTTAGACAGATAGTTAAGTGGATTGCCTAGTGATAGCTAGATCCAGAAAGCAAGATCTTCTTTTAGGGCTATCAATCCACATATTTTAAATAATTAAGTTTATAAATAGGATAGAAGGTATTTGTATCATTAATCAAAAGGCACTAAAATTTAACACAAGAGATGCTTGCTAAAGAAATAGACTAGAAATAATAAAAATAAAAATAAGGAAATTAATACTACTGTTAGATGATTGAGGTCTGCTTCTAAAAATCAAGCAAGGGTTTGTAAATAGGTAGGGATAAAAAATTAGATTTGATTTAGGGTAGGTAGGTGAAAATAACTTACTAGAATTTGCTACCATAGTGGCCATTGGTAGTTGGGGTGACCATCAATAGTTAAGGTGACCATCAGTAGTTAGGGTAACTATCGATTGTTAGATAGACTATCGATAGTTGAGACAACCATCAATGATTACTATGTGTAAATCTAGGTTGGAAAATGGTTATTAATGGGATCACAAAGTGAGATTCTAAGAGATGGGTTATTACTAGGCTAAATGAAAAAAGAAAAAAAAAAGTAATTGAATGATAAAAATCAAGTACTTATCTTGTATAAAGTTGATTGAGTGATTGATTGAGCTAGTTGACATATTGGTGGAGTTTGACTTGATTCTGATAGAATAATGATACTTGGCATTTTGGTGAAGCTACGGTGGTAAGTTGGCTTTATGATGTAATAGCTAGTTTATTAGATTATTGATAATGATTGATCTAAAAAAAGAGAGTTCTTGATGCACATCAAGCTCTTGATAACAATTTTAGATTTTTTTCACCTCCCTGCTCCTCTCTTCTTATAGACATGGAGAGAAAGATGTGAACTAGGATTCCTAATTTTAACTTGCATATGCAATGGTTCATAACTTGATTTAGATGAGTTATTTTTATAAAAACAAGATAAATGGGCTTGTATATTGGTGGTTAAGGAGGTGGACCCTGAACATCGATGGTTAGAGTGATTTTTAGCAGTTAACCTAACCATCTATGGTTGAGGGTGAAGGGTAGAAATAGGTAAAAGGTTAGGTTAAGCTAGTTTAATCAAACTAACTTAGGTTAGGTTTGGCTAGAGGTTGAAAGGATAAATTATTCCTAAGGGGGTCATAAGGTATTCCAAGAGAATTATGAAATTTTGAATCATGGTGTGTGAATTTCTAGTGTCTACATTTTGCCCTTTTTTATTATGCAACTTAAATCAATAAGATGCAAAACAAAAATAGATTACTAGTCGAAGGTCTGGTTGCCTCGATTATGGGAGGAGGTGTTACCCCTCAAACTAGGAATTGATGAGGTAAAATAAAATCAAGTGCGAGTTTGATAAGGTGGATGAAAGTGATGATGACGGTGGACATCATGAGGGTGGGTGATAGGTTGTGCACTAAAGCAAAAACAAGCACATAAATTATGACATAAATAAATGATAGCCACGATCATGCATAAACTATGTTGCCATAGTTGATAACAATCAAGGTCAATACTAGGAGGATAATGGACAAGTGAACCATATGACCTCACTTAGGCATGGAAGTTGGGTACACTTGCAAGTCTCCAAAGTGATGTCTATATTTTGGTGGGTATCCAAGCTAGGAAGTGCTTTCAGTGAAAACATAAATTGGTCAAGTATCATGGGCATCTAAGGTAGGAAATGATCCTAAAAAGACACAAGTGGGTCAATTAAGTGCAAGGTGGTGCAAGTTCATAAAGGTTCAACATGGTAATGTTATCACTATGGTCAAAGGGCTAGGAAAAAGGTGTTGTAAAATGCATGTTAGTTGGGATAAAATGGACCAATAGTGAGGTGATGATGTGGTCAGGTTGGGTAGAGAAGGTAGTTACCAAGGGTGGGTAAAGGTGGGTAGATTTGGCTATAGAAGGGTCTATGTAGGTGAAAGTAACAAGATAAGCATCCTGACCATTGACAGTCAGGGTTTTCTAGGGTGACCATCGATGGTCACCCTAATCAATAGAAGGGTCTATGTAGGTGAAAGTAACAAGATAAGCATCCTGACCATTGATGGTCAGGGTTCTCCAGGGTGACCATCAATGGTCATCCTAATCAACGATGATCAAGGTGTAAACCCTAAAAGCCTAAAAATCAAAAGTGAAAATAGAATCAATTTTACATCATTTTGACTTTTGCTTGTGTTGTTTTTGAGATCTGGCATTTTTGGCACTTTGTCACAAAAGTGATTATTGAGGGTAGTTTATTGAGGTGAGGTTGACTGGTAGCTAAGGTGTAGGGTAGACTGAGGGGACTAACCAAGATGTAAAGAGCATGTGGGTATGATCAAAGATGAGATAGCCTATGACCAATTCAATGATGGTGATCATGAAATGAGGTAGGGGATTTCATTAAAATTGATGGATTAGAGTGATAAAGCTCATACATTAGGGTAAAGGGTGGTTGAGTAGTTGTTTGCATTAAGCCCTAGGTAGGTTTTTTATGGGTTTTGGGTAAATTGGTGGGTGAAATAAAAAATTAATAAGGGGTAGGTGATTTGGGTTGTGTATGGATTAGGTTAGCTAATTAGGTTTATCATTTGGGTAGTTTGGAGGGTAGAATAGGGTTTAGATGTTCCATCTTTGGAACACCCATAGTGACCATCGACAGTTGGGTCTGACCATCAATGATCAACATCCTTGAGAATATGGATGTTTGACCATTAGCAGTTGACTATGGTAAAAGGTAGGTTTGGTAAACATATAAAAATGGTAATGAAAAGTAAGCATTTGTTTGCTTGGTGTAGGTTACGATTGCAAGTTTAGAGAGCAATTTAATGGGTATTAGGTAGATGGTTAGGATGGATAAATAAATAGGTTAGTTGCTTAAAGGTTAAGGTAGATGATAATGGTGTAGGTGACTATTTTCAAATTGGTGCACGCCATGGAGTAGATATAGATGCATGACTGAGTGCCATGTATCTTCATATATATTTAGTAGGGGATGAACCTAGTTGACTATGCACACATGGAGGATGTAGGGTTAAGAGTGATGAACCAAAATCAGCATGTGCCTTAAGATGCATCCATGGTTGTAGTGCTCATTAAGAGATGGTATCTTGCTACAAACACATTCCTATTATTGACCATTGAGATGACTATCTTACTAGAGGATGTTCATAAGGTCACCCAACTTCCTCTTCTAAGTGATTTGATCTACCATATAGAGAATGAGGAGTAAGAAGAGTTCATGGAGATTTTATAGGGAGACAATAGTGATCAAGTCAGATGATATGCTGGGGGGTTTAGGTACAATGCTTTGTATTAGAGAGCTCTAGGCAAGAGGAGACTCATGACCATGCTTATGATTGCCATTTCATGCTTTATACTTCCTGACTCAAGTAATGGGAGGTTCCAATACTTGATACTATGGGTGTTGGTCAAGCTATTATTGGGTTGGACTATATTTAGTTGGGTACCTATTCTACTTGTATATATATTTAGGGAGTTATGGGGGTTTAGGGCCCACAGGAGGTATGGCATCAGCGTCAGCTTGGTTTTGCATTACTGGGCCTATGAGCACATCTGGGTGCTGAGGCCAGTGGGGTTACCATAAACAGGGTACACATAAATTGAGTTCCTAGTCAACTTTATGAGATGGAGAGGGGATTTTACTATGTCAAGTGCAAGAGGTGGCACACATGATGTGGAGTGGTTCAGGGGTGAACTGGGTGCACAAGTGATAGGATACATCACCTAGAGGCCTTATGTCTAGTTTCTAATATGGCCTAGCTATATGAGGCAGACACTCTCCCTTTAGAGCTATAGATGGATATTCAATAGGTAGGATGGAGAGGTGGATCTCATCCCATTTGAGAGGGTGAAGAGGTAATTTGGCCTGGTATAGGGCATTCTAGGTCCATTCCCTAGGTACAAGTGAGACGATTCAAATATATTATTACCATAGCCATATCTTATGCCTAATTTTATAGATTATGAGGAGTTAATAGCCAGGCCTTAAGTAGATGATTTTGACTTTGTAGATGGGTACATGGCATGTTACCAATCATTATATGTAGTTATATATATTGGTGGGGATGATAGAGGTGAGAGGCCAATGGCCATAAATTTGACTAGCCCTAATGGATAGGCAAGAGTGACTTTAGCCACTACACAGGTATAGGTTATAGTGTTATAGGGGTATGTGCCCACTTTAAAGGGTCAAGTTTCTACTCTCATAGGTGATAGGGACCTGATGTGGTCTTCTCTTACCTTAGTTACATAAGATAAGGACTCTCTGAGGTAGAGAGGAGGAGTAGCTATAGCACAAATAGGGCCACCAGGCATGATCCCCATGACATGATACCTAGATACAATGGAGGATCTATGGTATTATGAGGCCATAGTTTTGACATAATGTCAATTAGAGCCCTGATGGGGTAAGTATAGAACCAGCTTGGTAGGCGGTGCTAGTGTAGTGACACCAAGTTAGTGGGTAACCTCTGTGGTTGGATAGATAGGTACATCTAAGGGATAAATAGGTACAATAGGTGGGTAGGCACTAGGATTATATGGTGCTCTAGGATGTAGTGATGCCCTTGGGTCATAGATAGGATATGAATTTTGATATTTATGTTGTATATCATTTTGATTCTAGCTTGTGAGCTGATGTGATGAGATGTACATTTTGAGAGAGACATATTTATCTATTATATATACACATTATGTTATTTGACTCACAAGATGTGTGTGTGTGTGTGTGTGTGTGTGTGTGTGTGTGTGTGTGTGTGTGTGTGTGTGTGTGTGTGTGTGTGTGTGTGTGTGTGTGTGTGTCTATGTGTGGTCTTTGTTTATGCCCATGCTCATGGTTTACGGTTTATGTAGATGTTTAATGATTATGATGTGATGTTATATTACTTATGGATTATGCTTATGCAATGGTTATTAGATATTAATGTAGGCTTAACTAGGCATGAGATGGTTTTGATCTATATGTATGTTTCCTAGTTACTTATGACATGCTAAATATTTAATGAGTATTTGGATTCTATTATTTAGATTTAGACATGTGGTGGAAAGTGCTTGATTATTTTAATGCTCATGGATGGTATGGTTTTATTATGCTTGTCATGCTTATGATTATGATTATGATGTTGTTTATGACACATATGGATATGCCTGTTATGATTTGTTGTTGTTGTCTTTCTTAAGGTAAATCACATGAGGTAAGGTAACTACCAACACTAGATGGGAGAATAGAGAATATAATCAAGAGACCCACTTCGTAATGAAAATATCAAATAGCCATGATAAGATAAGAAGAGGGCACCATGATTCTTCTTTGAGAAGGACTAAAATAAAAACTCAAATTTGGATTAGCTTAATAAACATAAGTCCTTTGAATACTTCGCATTAACATTCTTTAGTTGGTTAAAAAGGGTGTCTAGCCACATAATGTTAAGTGAGCTTAAAAATCCCTTGTGTATAATGAGTAAAAGGGGGATGGGTGGAAATGGAACCTTATTATGAGACTAGCATGCCTCTTTTATAGGTATCTAAAGAGTCAATATAAATAATTCTATGTCATGTAAAGTGTATATTGATCAATACAGGAAGTCTGCTTATGAAATTTGATTGTGGTTTCCACCTTATTATGTTGCTGGAGAGCTAATTGTAGCTTTCAAAATTAGTTTTCTTTTATTGTGATTTTGATAATAGGTCTTTTTCTTTATTGTTATATATGGGAAGTTGATGTAGGAAGCTTCTAAGAAATTACTATGCTTTTGACAAATGCTTCACTCAGGCATCCTTCAAGGGAGTGGTCTAAGTTTATATGTTTGATTCAAGGCTTTGTGATAATTATCTAAAAAAGAGAAGTCTACCTTATATTTTTATAGTTTTAGATATGCTTATGTAGTTTTCCTTTGAGAGAGCAGCCTGTGAATGCTATGAATGACCCATGATTTATAATTATAGGGGGTTTTTACTTAGATTTCATTGATTTTGTTTGACAAGACTTGTTTATATAGGTTTAAGGGTTCACCTTTATGATGGCAAAACTAAAAGCACAAAAAGGTTGATTAGGTGTAAAGAGGTTTAGGTGACAATGATCATTGGGATCCATCCTATGAATGGGTGGAAAGTACCATGATAACCATGCCATGGGTAAAGATGTGGTACCCATTATTCAATATAAGGCTAGGATGGTGACAAATAATCACATGATTCAATTTTAATTAGTTTCCCCTAAAATAGGGAGATGGAATGTAGGTGGATAGCAAGGGATGAGATTAGGTTAAACCAAAGGTGAACTTGATCCTTCTTAACAAAAGAATGGATATAGATGTGAAGCATTGAGGGGCTCAAATTCTAGGTGGCATTTGAGAGAAGACAACTAGTAAGCTCCTGATCCATACTTATGGGTTATAATATAAGGTCCAAGCCAATTAAAAGAAAACTTGCTCTGCTTACTTTTCTCCATATTAGTGACATGTTGATTTTATTTTAAGATGAGGTCATTGATTTTAAATTCTAACACTCTAATGTGTTTGTTACAGGAAGACTTGATGTGCTCTTAATAGACATGGAGATGGGTAAGGGCTACTAAACAATTCTTGTCAAGTAGCTCAAGTTGGGCTAAGTGGTGTTGATGATAATCACTCTTGAAAATGAGATCTTGTAAAGATATATGAAGAGATGGGATTTGAAAATCAAGAGGCAAGACGATCTCTACTCTAAACACAAGAGAGAAAGGGGTGGCACCCGTAGGGGTCCTAATGCTAGTATGATATTCCCATAAGGTGAAGGGGATGTGAAAATGCCAATCTTGACTAGATGCATTGACCATTTTAGTTAGCATGTTATTAAGAGTTTTGTTAGAGGCCTCAACCTATCTATTTTATTGAGGGAGATAGGGTGAGGAGAAACTTAACTTAATAACAAATACATCACATATACCTTGGACTTGCTTGTTCTTAAAGGACTTACCATTATTAGTGATGATCTTATGAGGAACATCGAAGCGGCAAACGATATGATGGTTAGTAAAGTTGACAATCTTTACCACTTTTATTGAGACTAGAGGTATAAATTATACCCACTTGGTAAAATATTTAGTCACAATGATGATATATTGGTGTCACTATAAGGAATGGGCATTGACTTCACCAATGAGGTCTATCCCCATTGTGAAAAGGTCGAAAAATTAGTGGAAATATGAAGGTTATGATTGGGTGCATGATGTAGATTGGCATGTTGTTGACACTTGACACAATTTTTCACATAATCACAATAGTCTTGGTTAAGGTTAGGCTAGTAAAAACCTAGGATAAGTATGTGCTTAGCTACAATGAGGCCACTAAAGTGTCCCCCATAAATACCATCATGTGTTTCCTTGATAGTGTGAGAGGCTTCGTGACTATCTAGGTAGCAGAAGAGGAGACCATTGAAGTTGTGTTTATTAAGGATACCTCCTAGTATGGTATAACATGAGGGACTCTAGATAAATTCTCTTTGAGCACTCCTAGAAAGGATATAAATAACTATGCCAAGGTTAATATCATTGAAGGTCTACTGATACCAAAGGTCAAGTTGGGTCTCTTCCACATTGAAAATGGTAGGAGATTCTAGTTTGACATAGGAAGGCTAGGTGATTTTGTGGATAAAGATAGACATCTTGTAATCCAAGGGTGTGGATGAGATCTGAGATGCAAGAGAAGCTATGGTATCAGCAAACTTATTAGTAGATCATGGGGTCAACAAGATATGGTAGTGTTCAAATGATGCTAAATTTTCATTAACTAGTTGTTTTTACTATTATAGAGCATTATTTTAATATAGGTAAGAGTCATTGATTTAATTCACCACAAGTTGGAAGTCATTGAAGATGTTTATTGTTTTAACTCCTAAGTCTAATGCAGTTTGAAGGACTATAACTAGGGCTTTATACTCAAACATATCGTTGGTACATTCAAAATCAAGATTGAAGGATAAAAGAAGAGGTTCACCATGAAAGAGGATAAGTATGATACCATCTCCCCCACCATGTTGGCATTTTGATCTGTCAATTAACATGGTAACTTGATAGGTGAAGTCTACCTAAGAGAGGGTCACGATGGACTCATCAGGGAACTCAAGAAGAGGAGGTTGGTTGTCTGATAATGGTGCTTCATCCAATTGGTTGGTAATGACTTGCTCCTTAATCAACTTTTTCTAAAGGAAATCAAGATCAAACTTTGCGAAGAGCATAATCCACTTAGCCATACACTAGTTTTAGTATGGCTTGGAGTGCATGTACTTGAGTGGGTCGGTGTTGGTTATGACATAGGTTTTATGGTTAAGAAGGTAGTGGTGAAGTTTGGTTGCCACAAAGACTAAGGCTAAATAAAGTTTCTCAAAATGAGTATACCAAGTCTCATACTCTACAAGCATGTGGATAATGTAGTATACAGTGTTCTTTCTCTATTGTTCATCCTGATGACCCAACATTACCCCTAGAGAATGGTCAGTAGCAGAGATATAAAGGTAGAAAGGTTGGTCATCCTTATGAGGTGTAAGGATAGGTGGAGATAAAAGGTATCTTTTGAGTGAATTGAAGGCCTATTGGTAGTGTTTATTCCACTTAAAAGAGGCACCCTTCTTTATAAGGTGGTAGAAAGGTTGGCATCGGTCCAAAAGCTAGGAGATAAAGTGATGAATGGATTGAAGCTTCCCCTACAAACTATGAATTTGGTTAAGGTTGACTAGAGGGAGCATGTTGAGGATGGATTTGATCTTGGTGGGATCAACTTTAATTCCATGAAGGGAGACAATGAAACCAAGAAGCTTTCCTGATAAGGCCCCAAAAATACATTTATTAGGGTTTAGGTAGAAATGGTAATGGATAATTTGCTCAAAGATGATTTTGAGTATGGCTAAATGATCCTTTCAGAGTTTGGATTTTTTAAGAAGGTCATCCACATAGTCATCTACAATCTTATAAATGAGGTCATGGAAGATATAAGTCATGGTACATTGGTAGGTTGTACCAATGTTCTTTAACCCAAAAGGCATGAATCTATAGTAAAAGATTCCCCAAGGGGTGGTAAAGGTGCTTTTGTGTTGATCTCTAGGGGAAATTAGGATCTAATTATGACCCAAAAATATGTACATGAGAGATAACATCTCATGTTCAACTGTAAGATCAACTAGTTGATCGATGCTTAGTAGAGGAAAGTTATATTTTGGGTAAGCAAGGTTGAGGTCATAAAAGTCCACACAAATGCATAGTCCCCCTATGGCTTTGGTGATAGGCACACCATTTGAGACCCATTAGGGATAGTCAATGGGTTGAGTGAAATTGATAGAGAGAAGATGTTGAAGCTCTTATTTGATGAGAATGGATATGTTAGGGTACATGCATTAAAGTTTTTTCTTGATATTTTGGCATCACAGTGGGTGATTATGTTATAGTTAGCAAAGGCAGGGTCAATTCTAGGCATGTCACTATAAGACCAAGTGAATGCTATGCTACGGTCTTATAGGAAAGAGGGAACTCCTGAAGTTCCTCAGCATTCCACAATTGGCCAATTTTGACAATGTGAGTGTTATCCAAAGTGCCCAAGTTGATATCCATTATGAGTTCATTCAATATGGTCAAGGTCTTGAGAGGAAGGGATTTATGGATGGAAGAATCTAGGGTACCATGGTAGGTGACAATGGAATCATCATCCTGACATTGAATCATTTTAATGATAGGAGAGTCATACCCTATCATCTCAAGATAGATCAAATGGATGGTTATGGTCTTCCCCTCATGATAATTCAAGGGTCCTGGGTTGATCATGTTAACAAAAAAATTAGGTGGGATGATGTCATCATGCTCACATGTAGGTGGTGGAGAAGTTGGTAAGGAGCATCTTCCCTAAGAAAGGTGATGATAGGTGGCCTAAGTTACTTCTTATTGGGTAGGATGAAACAAATGTGAGGCTTCCAAGTATTAATGGAGACCAACTCATGTGGGCCATGTTCATACCACCCAAAACCAAATCCTTTCCAAGCACACCTTTGGAGGTATGTTTTGGCAAAGCTTGGCTTGTTTAGGTAAGAAAAACCAATGTTGAATGGTTGAGGTGAAAGGGAGGTGGTAGAAGCACCAAGGGGTTTGTTGAGTCCCCCATAGATGAAATGGGTTTGACAAAAGGAAGGTCCAAAGGGAACAATAGTTTTGATGTTGGGGTCATATCCTAGTTGGTTAGTAAGTTTCCCATACTTGTGAGAACTAGAGAAAGCATCAAGGGATAAAAGGTGATATTCCCCTAGTGAAAGATTATGGAACATTGATTCCAAAGGGTCCATGGTGGGGATTTGGTTCAAAGGGATAGAGGAACTAGTGGATGCCTCATTGATGGAAAGGGATATGACATTAAATTTTATGGTTGAAGGTTGGTTTTTAGTTGTTGAGGGTGTATTGAATGGGGGTATGAGGGCATCATTGGGGTGATAGGTCATGTTGCATGTTGAGAAGGGGATTAGATCAGGCTAGATGGTGATGACCTAGCCTTCATGCTCAAATTTGATGCAATGTTGAATGATGAAGGGGATGCAACCCATAAAATGGATCTAGGGTTATCCCAGCAAAACGTTTTATTAGAATTCACCTTCCACTACATAAAAGAGTTCAGGGAGCATGCAGGGTCGTAAATAGATATGAAGGACAATCATTCCCAAGGTGGTGGTTATGGTGTCATTAAAGGAATGGAAGATGGATAAGTTTTTAGACATAACATTATATAGAAGGTTGAGTTGGTTGTAGGCATGGGAGGAGATAATGCTAGTACTAGCTCCCTCATCAATCATGACCTACTTAATGTGGGTTTGGTTGATTTATGAGGTAGTAAAGAGAGGGGTATCTAGGTCATCCATATGGATAAATGGTATTTTTAAATCTTTTAAGGTAACAAGGTTGGAAATTTGAAGGGTGCCAACAAAGGTTGTTATAGGTTGGGGGTCTTCAAGTTAGACCTCTACCAATTTTAAAGCCTTTATTAGTGTTTGGTGGTGATGAGAAGAGGTAGAGATCAACTCATACAAGCTCATCTTTATCAAGGTCTGGTGAATTTGTTTGAGAATAACATTCCTAATGGATTTTGAGGGATTAAATTGGGAGGCACCTAGAATAGACACCTTGGGTTTGGTCAAAGATGGGGATGGATGGGTTTGAGTTAGTTGAGAGGTTAAAGATGGATATGTCGATGGAATTGACATCTTAGCCTTCCCCTTATCCTTCTACTATGATCTTGTTGATAGTATGAATAGGATAAGTAGTTGGGGTAGGAGATAAGGTAGACTCATCTTCACTCTAAGGTGAGAGTGGAGGAGTGGGTAAGTGTTGGGTAAGTAGGATTATTGGTGGGATCAATAGAGGGCTCATGGGAGGTTTGTCTATTAATAGATCATCTTCATCATAAAGCTGGTGGATAATGGTTTGAAGAGATTTACAATTCTTTATGTCATGGTTGAGTGTCCTATGATAAGAACACACTTAGTGGTCATTATACCAAACAGGTTTCGAAGTAAGAGGGTCAAAGGGCTTGATGGGAGGTAAAGCTAAATAATAAGTTTTCAATAACCTATGAAAATGGGTTGAGTATGATTCAAAGAAAGGTGGTAAAGGTATAATGGTCTTGGGTTTGGTTATTGAGATGGAAGGTTGTTTGGAAGTAAGTTTGGTGATAGGTTCCTTAGGTAAGGTGGTGCACTTGGTTGATGGTTTTGGTTTATATAAGGAAGTCGATGAGACAGAGGTGAAAGATTTCAAGGTAGGTATCCTAGGTATTGCTAATGCAGTGAAGAGAGGTGCATCAAAAATCAACTACAAAGGTATAACCAAAAGAGGTGGTGGGATTTTGGTAGATATAATAGGCTTCCTAGTCAAGGTAGAGGGATGATGCCCCAAAAAAGAGGGAAAGGTTGAGGGAGGTAAAATTAAAGGATTTAAGCCTTTGATTAGTTTTACCTCTTTAGTTGCTTTGGTTTGGCGTTTGGTTGTTGGTTTCAGTAAGGCAAGATCTACCTTCAAATATGGGTGGTTAAGACTCTTTGTAGGGAAGGTGTCAAGGTTCTTAATTAGTTTGCTTTGAGAAGGTGATTTGGTAAATTGGGGTTTAGGTGCCTTAGATAGCTGAGGGATTATTGGATTGGTAAAATTTATTACTAGTTTGGTTGATATAGTAGGAGTTCAGATAGTAGAAGCAGTGGATCAGTCTATTAAAGGTATGGTTAGAGGTTCTTACTTGGTGATATAAGGTATCCCTGATTTTTACCATAAGGTGGCTTGATCCATGTTAGGTTTGGAGATAAATTTCAATTTTTTCACTAACCTAGAGAATGGTTTGTAGGTTAGTTTTATTTCTTAAATAGTGGACTTGAAAGATAAGCCCATAAGTTGAGACACATGGATGGTAACCTTATCCTCTTCCTCAATCAAAAGATGTAAGGTAGAGATAGGTGGCTCCTCTTTCAGAGGAGTAGACATGGGGATTTCCTCAATAATTATTTCTACAGGAGGGGTGAGTTGCTTGGTATTTAAAGGTAAGGGTAAGGTGTCGATGGTTGGTTGTTCTAGTATATCAGTTGAAAGAGTGGTTAAGGACTCCACTACCTCAATGAGTGGAGAGGGAAAAGATGGTATTTCCTTAGTTCGTATTTATAAAGGAGGGGAAGTTTATTTCACTAGCTCAATAGATGGAGGAGGTATAACACCAAAGGATTGGGTACTAGGTGGTTTGGTAATGAGTGCATCAAGAACTATATTAAACATATGGGCATCATGAGAACATTCGACCTAGTTAGTCTCATTCTTGGTAGGGGAATGGTTTGGGAAATGTTTCCTAAATATATTAAGGGCTTGGTTTGATGGTGCATTAAGGTTGTCTAATATGAGCTCCCCTTTGTCAATGAGGTATTGGATAAGGCTCTTGAAGGTATTGCACCTAATAACACCATAACCTATCACTTGGTGGAAGACACATAGATCATTTTAATTATACCAAATAAGTGCGGGATGAGAAGAGTCAAATTATTGGGGTGGTTTAATAGGAAGAAGTTGAATGATATTAGCTTTCAATAACTTCTCCAAGATTGAAGCATGAGATTCTCTAAGCGAAGTGAATTGCATTTGGTTGCTATAATTTTGGTTCTTCATGTTTTACTTTGAGGAACTAGAGCAATTTGGTTGGTTGATGGATGGTGGAGGAGCGGTTTTAAAGACAACTGCATTCGTGGTTCCCTTACCTCTGATATTGGTATTGGATTGGTTTTTTGGTTTGTAATAAGTGGCCTCATTAGTTTTTTAGGTGGATTTCTTGTTCTTTAGTTTTAGCTTTCCTTCATTAATGGATTTGTTCTCTAACATACATGCCATGGTAAAATCTTCATCAAAAGTGTGGAAGCTTTGGACACATAGTGTAGAGGAGATATGCTTGGCACATGCCCAAGCAAAGATCTCTATGAGTTCAGGTTGAGGCAAGGAAAAGGAGAGTTGGTTAATGAGGCTCCTTTAATGAGTTACAAAATTGACAATGGATTCATCTTCAAACTATTGGATAGAGTAAAGGTTGGTGATAGAAATTTTATTAGAGATATTGATCTAAAAATTATCTAAGAAGGTTTGACCCAATTGGGTGAAGGAGAAAAGGGAGTGCTTAGGTATGGCACTATACCAATCTAATGCTAGATCAGCTAGGGACATGGGGAAGGTGTAGAGAAGGAGGGAATAATCATAGATGATTAGATAATAAGCATGCCTAAATGCCTTAAGGTGCTATTGAGGATCCTCCTTACTTTGGAATTTAGAGAACTTAGGAAGTTCCCATTGGGGAGGATATGGTCTGATAGGTATAGATGGATGGATGGGCTCACTACAGATTTGGTCATATGACAAGATGTTATGATCACCTAAAATAGATGAATCTTAGGTGGTTATCTTATCCATAAACATCTTCATTAGGTCTACTGTGGGTTGTACACCAAGAAGGTTGCAAGATGCATACCACTACAGTGGTCGGGTGATGTACTGATAATGGGTAGAAGGTTAGGAGGTTGCCACATATTGGTATGTGGATGTCAATAGTTGGGTGGAAGATACATAAGGGCAGGTACATACAAGTGGTTGGGTAGTGGGTAGGGGTACATGCCCTTGTTGGTTAGGGATGTATCCAAAGTTTGGTGTAATGGGTGCTTGTTGGATAGGAGTGATAGTTGGTTTGGTGACTGATGGAAGGGTGGTGACCCTTATGCTAATCAATTTCAAGGTAGAGGGTATGGACACCACCAGGATATGAAGCAAACTAGTGGTCTATGGATAGGGGGTAGCTAAATTAAGGTTGGTAATTCTATAGGTAGGAACTCATATTATGGAGGGAGTATAGGTGGTTAGAGGTTTGCTTGCTCCTAAGGTGGAGGAGTTGTTAGTAAGAGTGGAAGGTATAAGGGCATTCATATTTTGGGTTGGTTGGTTTTCCATGGTAGTCTCAAAGGGATTATTGATGGATGAGGAGGCTTGAATAGCTAGCAGTTGGGTTGTAACTATGGTAATAGAGGTTTTCCCCATGAGGTGGGAAGAATGACATAAGGTAGATCTACTAGTGGGGTTGAATCCAAGATATGGTAAGACATAGTTGTAAGATAATGTTGTAGGGCCACAAGATTTTTATATAGAAAAGTGGTAAAATCTACATCTCTTTAGGGAAATTCCTGAGGGAAGGTATGACTTCCCAAGGGATGGGGAAAATCTACTGGTTTAGAAACATAGTCCATAGATGAAGAGGTAGGTTGGATTGGTGATGGGTTTTGCTCTACAAGGTTTTTTCACTATTGGCGAGTGAGAATCATATGAGATAGGGGAGAGAGAAATCATAAAAATCTCCCCTACTCAAAAAAATAGAAGATAAGAAATGATCAAAGAAATAAAATCACACTATAAAAGAGACATTAAGCCCTAGATTTTTTATTTATCATGCTTTTGGCTTATGCCTTAAGAAGTTGTGTGACTAAAATTGGTTTGTAGAGTGGGTACTAGAAAGCAAGTCTAGGGTTGGTTTCAAGTTGTGTTTAGGCACTCAAAAAGAATTTGTATTAGAATCAATACATGGCTTGGTATTTGGGCCTACCCCCTCAATTCACACACTGTAGTGATAAGGGTATTAGGTGTTTAGCCAAAATATATTGATTTATAGAGTTTATACTCAACTAGAGAACTGAGTTGGTTTTCCCCTTGGTAATGACCTCCAAGTAGGATCACTGAGAAAGTGTAATCTTATTGTTAGGTGATGAAATCTTAGTCAGAACTTGTCTCAAGTATGTTTGATATTTAATTGGTAAAAGTGGCTTGGTTGAGTGTGTGCAACAAAGAGTGAAGCTATGATAGATTACTTTGCTTTTAGGTTAAGCTATGTGAACTAAAATTTTAAGTAGTCAATGTATGCACTTAATTTTAATCCTAAAAGAAAGTTTTGATTTCATTAATGAACATAGAATAGTACATGCATTGAGTAAGAAAATTGTGAAGAACTCTTCTTTGGCTTAGGAGGATGACCTATAAATAAGAAATCACTAAACAAATTTGTTTGTTAGATAGATAGTTGATTGGATTGCCTAATGATATCTAGATCTAAAAGTAAGAGCTTCCAAAGGGGTTGTCAATACATGCATTTTAAATAATTAAGTTTATAAATAGGATAGAAGGTACTTGCATCAATAATCAAAAGGCATTGAAATTGAACACAAGAGATGCTTACTAAATAAATAGACTAGAAATTATTAAAATAGAAATAAGTAAATTAATACTAGTGTTAGATGATTGGGGTCTACTTCAAAAAATTAGGTAGGGGTCTATAAATAGGTAGGGACATAGAAAATCAAATTTGATTGGGGGTAGGTAGGTGAAAACAACTTGATATAATTTTCTATCATAATAACCATTGATGATTAGGGTGACCGTCAGTGGTTAAGGTGATCATCGATGGTCAGGGTGACCATCGATGGTTGGATAGATTGTCAGAAGTTGAGACAACCATTGATGGTTACTATGTGTAGATCTAGGTTGGCAAATGGCTGATTGACAAGATCAAAAAGTGAGATTTTGGGAGTTGGGTTATTTTTGGGCTAAATGCACAAAGAAAATAAAGTAATTGAATGCTAAAAATCAAGTAATTATCTTATAGAAAGTTTATTGAGTGATTGATTAAGTTGGTTGACTCGTTGGTGGAGTCTGACATGATTTCTAAAAAGTAATGGTACTTGGCACTTTAGTGGAGCTACAATGATAAGTTGGCTTTTTGACATATTAGTTGGTTCATAAGATTAATGATGATGATTGACCTATAAAAAGAGAATTCTAAATGCACAAGCTCTTGATAACAATTGCAGATCCTTTTTGCCTCCCTACTCCTCTCTTCTTATAGGGAAGGCAAAAGAGTTGCAACAAGACATGAATTGGGCTTCCTAATTTTAACTCACATATACAATGGTTTGTAACTAGATTTAGATTAGTTATTTTTATAAAACAAAGGTAGATGGGATTGCATGTTGGTGGTTAAGGAGGTGGACCCTGATTGTCGATAGTTAGGGTGACCATCGATAGGTAACCTAATCATAAGTGTTCAAGGGTGAATGGTAGAAATGGGTAAAAGGTTGGGTTAACCCAGTTTATTTAAACTAACTTGGGTTAGGTTTAGCTAGAGGTCAGAAGGCTGAATTGGTCCCAAAGGCATCTTAAGGTGGTCTAGGGGAATTATGACATTCAAATTCATGGCGTGTGAATTTTTGGTGTCTACATCTGAGATCCACCTCTTTAACCACCAACATACAAGTTCATCTACCTTGATTTTCTAAAAATAACTCATCTAAATCTAGTTGTAAACCATTACATATATGAGTTAAAATTAGGAAGCCTAGTTCACATCTTATTGCAACTCTCTTGCCTTGCCTATAAGAAGAGAGGAGTAGAGAGGTGAAAAAGATCAATAATTGTTATGAAGAGTTTTTTCATCTAAAATTTTCTTTTCATAGGTCAATCATCATCAGCAATATACCGAACTAGCTACCACGTCAAAATGTTTTAGTGAATTTCAACTTGGATTTCATCTTAAATTTTAGTGAAATTCAACTTGTTTTTGTAGCTCCACCAAATTTTCCAGTACCATTACTCTATCAAAATCATGTCAGACTCCACCAATGAGTCAACCACCTCAATCAATCACCCAATCAACTTTATACAAGATAAGTACTTGATTATCAACATTCAATTACTTTATTTACTTTTCGTATTTAGCCCAACAATAACCCATCTCTCATAATCTCACTTTGTGATCCCATTAATCAGCCATTTTCCAACCCAGATATACACACAATAATCATCAATGGTTGTCTTAATCTTCGATGGTCTATCCAACTACTGATGGTCACCCTAACCATCGACAATCACTTTAACCACTGATGGCCACCCCAACCATTGATGTTCACTATGGAAACAAATTATAGCAAGTTATTTTCATCTAAATATTCCCAATCAAATCTATTTTTTTATGTCCTTGTTCATAGACCCCTGTCTAATTTTCTAAAGGAAACCCCAATCATCTAGAAATAGTATTAATTTGCTTATTGATATTTTAATCATTTCTAGTCTATTTATTTAGCAAGCATCTCGTGTGTTCAATTTTAGTGCCTTTTGATTATTATTTCAAGTACCTTCTATCATGTTTATAAACTTACTTATTTAAAATGTGTGGAATAATAGTCCCTATGGAAGCTCTTGCTTCTGGGATCTAGCTATCACTAGGCAATCCACTCAACTATTTATCTAGTAAATAAATTTACTTTATTATTTTCTTATTTATAGGTCATCCTCCCAAGCCAAAGAGGAACTCTTCACAATTTTTTGATTCAATGCACGCATAATCAAATAAGTTTTTCAACCATACCCATACTTAGTTTTTTCTTCTTCCTTTTCAAAATATAAGTTGAAATTCACTAAAACATTATAACACGCCTAGTGGGACCCTTGTGTCTTTACTTGGGTTATTGTTTGCTTGAATTTTTTTCTCTATTATATGCTCATTAACAAAATAAAAACTTTATTTTGGGCTTAAAATTAAGTGCATACATTGATTTCTTAAAAGTTTCATTCACATAGCTTAACCTAAAATCAAAGTAATCTATCATAGCTTCACTTTTTGTTGCACACACTCAACCAAACTACTTTTACCAATTAAATATCAAACATACTTGAGATAAGGCCAAACTAGGATTTCATCACCTAGGGATAACCTTACCCTTTTCCAGTGATCCTACTTGGAGGTCATTACCAAGGGGAGAACCTCCTCAGCTCTCTGGTTGAGTATATATTCTAAAAATCAATATATTTTAGCTAAGCACCTGACACACTTATCGTTGCAGTTGTGAAGTGAGGGGGTAGGCCCCAATACCAAGACACATATTGATTTCAATATAGATTATTTTTGAGAACCTAAACACAACCTAAAACCAACCCTAAACTTCCTTTCTAGTACCCACTCTACAAACCAATTTCAATCACACAACTTCTTAAGGCATAAGCCAAAAGTGAGATAAATAAAAACTTTAGGGCTTAATGTCTTTTTTAGAGTTTAATTTGATTTCTTTGACCATTTCTTGTATTTTATTTGTTTGAGTATTGGATCTGTTTATTCTTTCTTTCTCCCCTATCTTGTATGGTTCTCACTCAACAACAACGAAAGAACCTTACAAATCAAAACCCATCACTAAGCTAACCTAACTCTTCTACTTATTCATCCATGTACTACATTTTTGAACCAATAGATTCTCCTAATCCCTTAGGAATTCCTACCTTCCCTCAGGAAGTTCCCCAAGGAGACATAAATTTTACCACTTTCCTAGATAACAATCATGTGGCCCTATAACATTACTTTACAACCATGTCTTACTGTATCCCAACTTCGGCCCCACCCATAGATATTCTCTATGGGATGCCTCCCCACCTCATGGGAAAAATATATATTGCCAAAGTTACAACCCAAGTGTTGCCTATTTAATCCTCCTCAACCACCAACAATCTCTTTGAGACTACCATGGAAAACCAACCAACCCAAACTACAAATGCCCTTATACCTTCCACTCCTACCAACAACTCCTCCACCTTAGGATCAATACAACCTATAACCACCTACACTCCCTCCATAATAAGAGTACCTACCTCTATAATCACCAACCTTCCTTCAGCTACCCCCAATCCATCAACCACTACTCCACTTCAAAGCCTAGTGGTGTCCATACCCTCTACCTTGCCACCGATCAGCACAAGGATCACCAACCCAAATATTTCTCTTATCCAATAAGTTCCCATTACACCAAACTTTGGATACATCCCTAAACTACAAGGGTATGTACCCCTACCCACTACCCAACCACCTATATCTACCTACCCTTATGTATCTTCCACCCAACCATTAGCATCCACATACCAATATGTGGCAACTTCCAAACCTTTTACCCATTATTAGTATGTCACCCCACCACCATATAAGTATGCATCTTACAACCTTTTGGGTACATAAACCCAAGATAACCTAATGAAGATGCTTATGGAAAATATGACCACCTTAGAGTCATCTATTTTGGGTGCTCACAACATCTTATCATATAACTAGATTTGTAATGAACCCATCCATCCATCTATACCTATCAGGCCATATCCTCCCCAATGGGAACTTCCCAAGTTCTCTAAATTACAAAGTAAGGAGGATCCTCAATAGAACCTTAGGGAATTTAGGCATGCTTGTTATCTAATCACCTATGATGATGCCCTTCTTCACACCTTCTCCATGTCCCTAGTTGGTCTGACATTGGATTGGTATAGTTCTATACCCAAGCACTCAATTTTCTCCTTCACCTAACTGGCTTAATCCTTCTTGGATCATTTTTTGATCAATATCTCAAATAAGGTTTCTATCACCAACCTCTACTCTATCTGGCAGTTTGAAGATGAATCCATTGTCATTTTTATCTCATTGGAGGAACTTAATTAACCAACTCTCCTTTTCCTTGCCTCAACCTAAACTCATAGATCTCTTTTCTTGGACATATGCCAAGTATATCTCCTCTACACTGTGTTTCCAAAGCTTCTGTATCTTTGATGAAGCCTTTACCATGGTGTGTAATTTAGATAATAGTGTCATTAATGAAGGAAATCCAAAATTGAAGAACAATAACTCCACCTATAAAACCAATGAGGCCTCTTCTTCCAAACCAAACAACTAGTCCAATACCAATACCAAGGGCAAGGGAACCATGAATGTATTTGTTATTAAATCCTCTCCTCCACCATATGTCAACCCACCAAATTCCTCTAGTTCCTCAAAGCAAAACATGATGAACCAAAACCTTAGTAACAATAAGTAATTCACTCTGCTTGGAGAATGTTATGCTTTAATCTTGGAGAAGTTATTGAAATATAATATCTTTCAACTTTATCCTATCAAACCACCCCAATAATTTGACTTTTATTATCCTCTACCTAGTTAGTACAACAAGAATGATTTATGTGCCTTCCATCAAGTGATTGGGCATGACATTAGTAGGTATAATACCTTCAAGAGCTTTGTACAATACCTCATTGACAAGGGGGAGCTCACATTAGATAACCCCAATGCACCATCAAACCAATCCCTTGATATATTTAGGTAACCTTTTCCAAACTATGCCCCTTCCAAGAATGAGACTAACTAGGTTGAGTGTCCTCATGATGCCCATACGGTCAATATGGTTCTTGATAAACTCATTGCCAAACCACTTAGTATCTATCCTCTGGTACTCTACCTCCTCCATCTAATGAGGTAGTGGAGTCACCTTCCCCTCCTTTATAAATCTAAATCAAGGAAATACCATCTTCTCCCCCTCCACTCATTGAGGTAGTGGAGTCCTTAGCTACTCTTTCAACTGATATACCGGAACAACCAACCATCACCACCTTACCCTTACCTTTAACTACCAAACAACTCATCCCTCCCACAAAAATCATTCCCAAGGAGGAAACCCCCATGTCTAATCCTCCCATAGAGAATCCACCCATCTATACCTTGCATCCTTTTATTGAGGAAGATGATAAGGTTACCATCCCTGTGTCTTAGCCTATGGGCTTATCTTTCAAGTATACTATTTATGGAATAAAACTAACCTAATAACCATTCTCTAGGTTAATGAAAAAATTATAATTTATCTCAAACCCTAACATGGATCAATCCACCTTTTGGCATTAATTAGGGATACCTTATATCACCAAGCAAGAACCTCCAACCATACTCTCAGCAGACCAACCCACCACTTCCACTATCTGAACTCCTACCCTATCAACCAAGCCAATAAGAACTTATACCAATCTAATAATCCCTCAGCCATCCAAGGAACCTAAACCCAAATCAACCAAATCACCTTCTCAAACCAAACTGACCAAACCAATCAAGAACCTTGGCACCTTCCCTACAGAGAGTCTTAACCACCCATCTTTGAAGGTAGAGCTTACCTCACCAAAATGCCAAACCAAAGTAACCAAAGAGGTAAAACCACCAAAAGGCCCAAAGGCCCAAATTTTACCTCCCTTAATCTTTCCCTCTATTTTGGGGCCTTATCCCTCTACCTTTAGTAGGAAGCCCATTATGTCTACCAAAACCCCACCAACTCTTTTGGTTACACCTTCATAGTTACTTTATGATGCACCTCTCTTCACTACACTAGAAATACCCAAGATAGCTATCTTGAAATATTCCACCTCTAGCTCATCTAACTCCTTGTCTAAACCAAAACCATCAACTAAGTGTAGCACCTTACCTAAGGCACCTATCACCAAACCTTCTTCCAAATAACCTTCTATCTCAATAACCAAAGCTAAGATCGCTAACACTTTACCACCTTTAGTTGAATCCTACTCAACCATTTCTCATAGGTTATTAAAAATTTCTTGTTTAACCTTACCTCTCATTAGACCCTTTGACCCTCTTGATTTAAAACCCATCTAGTAAAATTAACACCAAGTGTATTCTTATCATAGGACACCCGACCATGACATGGAGAACTACAAATCTCTCTAAACCATTATCCACCAGTGTTATGATGAGGATGATATATTAACAAATAAACCTCCCACAATTCCTCTACTAATCCCACTAATAACCCTACCTACCTGATTCTTACCCATTCCTCCACTCTCACCTCAAAGGGAAGATGAGTCTACCTAATCTCCTACCTCAACTCCTCCTATTTATACTATCAACATGGTCATGAGATCACAATAGAAGCATAAGGGGAAGGATAAGGTGTCCATTCCATGGATGTATCCATATTTAACCTCCCAACCAACTCAAACCCATCAATCCCCATCTTTGACCGAACCTAAGGCGTTTATTCTAGGTGCCTCCCAATCTAATCCCTCAAAATCCATCAGGAGAGTTATCCTCAAGAAACTTCACCAAACCCTAGAAAAGATGATCTTGTATGAGTTGATCTCTACCTCTCCCCATCATTTCCAAGCACTAATAGAGGCTTTACAATTGGTAGAGGTCCAACTTGAAGACCCCCAACCTTTAGTAGCCCTTATTGGCACCCTTCAAATCTCCAACCTTGTTACATTTAAAAATTTGGAAATACCCTTTATCCATTTGGATGACCCAGATCCCCCTCTCTTTATTATCGTATACATCAACCAAACTTGCATCAAATAGGTCATGATTGATAGGGGATCTAGTATTAACATCATCTCCTCCCAGGCCTAAAACTAACTCAACCTTCTAGATAATGTTATGTCCTAAACCTCAGTCATGTTTTGTTCCTTTAATGACACCATAACCACCACCTCAAGAATGGTTTTCCTTCATATCCATTTAGAACCCCACATGCTCTTCAAACTCATTTATGTAGTGGAAGGTGAATTCTAATACAATGTTTTATTGGGATGGCCTTGGATCCACTCCATGGGTTACATCCCCTCCATCCTTCACCATTGCATCAAGTTAGAGCACAAAGGCTAGGTCATCACCATCTAATCTGACCCAAGCCCCTTCTTGACATAAAACATGACCTATCATCCCAATGATGCCCTCATACCCCCATCTAGCACACTCTCAACAACTAAAAACCAACCTTTAACCATAAAAGTGGATGTCATATCCCCTTCCACTGATGAGGCATCCACCAATTCCTCTACCCCTTTGAACCAAATCCCCACCATGGACCCTTTGGAGTTAATGTTTTATCATCTTACATTGGGGGAATATTGCCTTTTAGCCCTTGATGCTTTCCCTACTCCTCACGAGTATGAGCAACTTACTAACCAACTAGGATATGACCTCAACATCAAAACTATTATTCCCTTTGTACCTTCCTTTTATCAAACCCATTTTATCTATGGGGGACTCAACAAACCCCTAGGTGCTTCTACCACCTTGACCATTCACCACCAATTTCTCTTACCTAGACAACTTGAGCTTTGCCAAAATGTACCTCTAGAGGTGTGCTTGGAAAGGATTTTGTTTTGGGTGGTATGAACATGGCCCACATGATTTCATCTCCATTGAGACTAAGAATCCTCATGAGAGTTATGGCCTTGATTTCATCCTACCCAACAAGAATCAACTTGAACTGCCTACCATCACCTTTCTTGAGGAAGACACCCCTTCCTTACCAACCTCTCCACCACCTGCATGTAAGGATGATAACATCATCCCACTTAACATTTTTTTGTCAACATGATCAGCTTAGGACCCCTAACTTATTAGAAAGAGGGGGTGATCATAACCATCCCTTTGATCCATCTTGAGAAGATAAGGGATGACTCTCCTACAATTAAAGCTATTCAATGTTAAAATGATGATTCCATTCTCACCTACCTTGGTGCCCCAAATTATTCCATCCATAAATCCCTTCCTCTCGAGACCTCAACCATGTTGAACAAACCCAAAATGGATATCAACTTAGGCACTCTAAATAACCCCCACATTATCAAAATCAACCAATCGTTGAATGCCAAGGAACTTTGGGACTTCCCCTCTTTCCTCCAAGATTGCATCATTTTATTCACTTGGTCTTATAGCGACATGCTTGGAATTGACCCCACCATTTCTACCCATAACATAGTCACCCAACATGATGCCAAACACATCAAACAAAAACTTTAACACATGTATCCCCACATATCCCTTCTCATCATAGAAGAGCTTCAACATCTTCTCTCTGTCAATTTCATTCAACACATTGACTATCCCCAATGGGTCTCAAATGTAATGTCTATCACCAAAGCCATATGGGAACTGCACATTTGTGTTAAGTTTCATGACCTCAACCTCACTTACCCCAAAGATGAATTTCCTCTACCAAGCATTGACTAACTAGTTGATCTTATAGCCGACCACAAGATGTTATCTCTCATGGATAGATTCTTGAGTTACAATCAAATCCTAATTACCCCTAGAGATCAGCACAAAACTATCTTTACCATCCCTTTGGGAACCTTATGCTATAGAGTCATACCTTTTGGGTTAAACAAGATTGGTATGACCTACCAATGTGCCATGACTTATATCTTCCATGACCTTATCCATAAAATTGTAAAGGATTATGTGGATGACCTTCTTAAAAAATCTAAACTCCAAAAAGATCATTTAGTCATTCTCAAGATCACCTTTGAGTGATGTATCCATTATCATGTCTACCTAAACCCAAATAAATGTATTTTTGGGATCTTGTTAGGAAAGCTTCTTGGTTTCATTATGCCCCTTCATGGAATCAAAGTTGATCCTTCTAAGATCAATGCCATTCTCAACATTCTCCCTCTAGTCAACCTTAAGCAACTCCATAATTTGTAGGGGAAGATTTAATCCATTCATTGATTGATCTCCCAACTTTTAGATTGATGTCAATCTTTCCACAAGCTTCTGAAGAAGGATTTCTCTTTTATGTGGAATAATTACTACCAACAGGCCTTTGATTCACTTAAAAGATACCTTTTGTCTCCACGTGTCCTTACCCCTCCCAAGGATTACCAACCTTTATATCTCTACTACTAACCATTCCCTAGGAGCAATGTTGGCTCATCAGGATGAACAACAAAGAGAGCAAGCTATAAACTACATTAGCTACATGCTTGTAGATTACAAGACTTGGTATACCCATACTGAGAAAATTTACTTGGCCTTAGTCTTCATAGCCACCAAAATTTGACACTACCTTATTAACCATAAAATTTATGTCATAACCAACACCAACCTACTCAAGTACATTCACTCCAAGCCATACCAAAACCAATGTATGGCCAAGTGGCTTATGCTTTTATCAGATTTTGATCTTGAGTTTATTTAACAAAAGTTAATTGAGGGGCAAGTCATTACTGACCAATTAATCAAAGCACCATTAGCAAACAACCAACATCCTCCTCTTGAGTTTCTCAATGATTCCATCATGACACTCTCTCAAGCGGACTTCACCTATCAAGTCACCATGTTCTTTGATAGATGAAAATGTCAATGTGGTGGGGGAGCTGGTATCATCCTTATTCCTTTTAATGGTGAAACTCTTACTTTGTCCTTCAAGCTTGATCTTGAATGTACCAATAATATGGTTGAGTATGAAGCCCTAGTTATAGGCCTTCAAACTATCTTAGCCTTAATATTAAAAATAATCAACATCTTTGATGACTCCCAACTTGTGGTCAATCAAATCAATGGCTCTTACCAGTGTAAAAATGATGTTCTATAATAATATAAATAACTAGTTAATGAAATCTTATCATCCTCATATCCTATCTACACCCTTAGATTATAAGTTGCCTATCATTATCCACAGACTCACCCAACCTTCCTATGTCAAATCAGACTATCCCACTATTTTCAATGTGGAAGAGACCCAACCTGACCTTTGGTATCAACAGAGCTTCAACTATCTTAACCTCGACATAGTTCTTTCTAAATTTTCTAGGATTATTCAAAGAGCATTTATCTAGAGTACCTCACATTATAACCATACTAGGAGGTATCCTTTATAAATGTGGCTTCAATGGTCTCCTCTTTCACTACCTACATAGTCACAAAGCCTCTCATGATATCAAAGAAATGCATCATGGTATCTATAGGAGACACTTTAGTGGCCTCATTGTAGATAAGTGCATCCTTCACCTAGGCTATTACTGGCCTACCCTTAACCAATACTACTATGATTATGTGAAAAAGTGTGTCAAGTATCAACAACATACCAATCTACATCATGAACCTAGCCATAACCTTTATGTTTCCACTTATTTATGGCCATTTTCATAATGGGGTCTAAACCTCATTGGTGAAGTCAATCCCCATTCCTCATAGCAACACCACTCTATCATCATTGTGACTGAATATTTTATGAAGTGGGTAGAAGTTATCCTTCTAGTCTTGAGAAAAGTGGAAAAGATTTTTAACTTTATCAACCATCATATCATCTATCACTTTGATGTTCCTCATAATATTATCATCGATAATGGTAAGTCCTTTAAGAACAAGCAAGTTCAAGGTCTATGTGATGCATTCAACATTAAGTTAATTTTCTCCTCACCCTATCACCTTCAATAAAATGGATAGGCTGAAGCCTATAATAAAACTCTTAATAACATACTAACTAAAATGGTTAATGTATATAGTCAAGATTGGCATTTGTATATACCCTTCACCTTATGGGCATATCATAATAGAAATAGGACCCCTATGGGTACTACCCCTTTCTCTCTTATGTTTGGAACATAATTTGTCTTTCCTCTTGATTCTTGAAGTCCAAATCCCATCTCTTCACATATCTTTGTAAGATCTCATTTCTGAGAGTGATTATCATCAACACTACTTGACCCAGCTTGAGCTACTTGATGAACATCATTTATCATCCCTTACCGATCTCCATGTCTATCAAGAGCACATCAATCATGCCTATAACAAACACCTTAGAGTGTGGGAATTTAACATCAAAGACCTTATCTTAAAGGAAAACTAGCATGTCACTAATATGGAGAAAAGCAAGTAGGGCAAGTTTGCTTTCAATTAGATTGGACCTTATATTATAACCACAAATATAGATCAAAATCTTACTGGTTACATTCTCTTGAAGGACACACAGAACTTTAGACCCTCAATGATTCACATCTACATCCATTCTTTTGTTAAGAAAGATCAAGTTCACATTTGGTTTAACTTAAGCTCATCTCTTTCTATCCACCCATGTTCTATCTCCCTATTTTAGGGGCAACTGATTAAAATTGAATCATGTGATTATCTGTCACTGTCATAGCCTTATCTTTAATAATGGGTACCATGGCTCTACCCATGGCATGGTTCTCATGGTATTTTCTACCCTTTCATAGGATGGATCCCCATGATTGTTGTCACCTAAACCTCTTTACACCTAATCAACCTTCTCATACTTTTAGTTTTGCCTTCATAAAGGTAAAACCTTAAGCCTATATAAGCAAGTCTATGTCAAAAAAAATCAAATAAATCAAAGTAAAAACCCCTATCATTATCAATCATGGGTCATTCATAGCATTCACAGACTGCTCCATCAAAGGATAGTTGCATAAACATATATAAAATTTCACAAATATAAGGTAGACTACTCCCTTGAAGGATAGCTATCACAAAGCCTTGAATGAATCATATAAACATAGACCACTCGAAGGATGGCTAAGTGAAGCATTTGTCAAAATCATAGAAATTTCTTGGAATTTTCCCACATCAATCAACTTCCCATATATAGTAACAAAGCAAAAGACCTATTATCACAATCACAATAAAATCAAACTAATCTCAAAATCTACAATTGGCTCTCAAGTAGCAGAATAAGGTGGAAACTACAATTGGCTTTCACAAGTAGACTTCTTTCATTGATCATTCTATACTTTACATGACACAGACTAATTTATATTAACTCTTTGGACACCTATAGAAGAGGCATGCTAGTCTCACAAAAAGGTTCCATTTTCACCCATCTCCCCTTTACTCACTATATGTAACGGATTTTTGAGCTTACTTAACATTATGTGGCAAAGACACACTTTTTAACCAACTAATGAATGCTAATATGAAGCATCCAAAGGTCTTATGTTCATTAAGTGAGTCTAGCTTTGAGTTTTTGTTTCAGTCCTTGTCAAAGAAGAAGCATTGTGCCCTCTTCTTATCCTGTCATGGCTAGTTGATATTTTAATTATGGCATAGGTCTCTTGATTATATTATTTATTCTCCCATCTAGTGTTGGTACTTACCTTACCTCATGTGCTTTACCTTAAGAAATATAACAACCATAATCATAACAGACATATCCATGTGTATCATAAACGACATCATAATCATAATCATAACCATGAGAAGCATAATAAAACCATACCATCCATTAGCATTAAAATAATCAACCACTTTCCACCACATGTCTAAATCTAAATAACAAAATCCAAATACTCATTAAAGATTTAGCATGTCGTAAGCAACCAGGAAGGATAACCATATATCAAAACCATCTCATGCCTAGTTAAGCTTATATCAGTATCTAACAACCACAACATAAGCATAATCTATAAGTAATATAAAATCACATCATAATCAATAAACATCAACACAAATCATAAACCATGAGCATGGGCATAAACAAATATCATATATATATATATATATATATATATATATATATATATATATATATATATATATATATATATATATATATATATATATATATATATATATATATATATGTATACATATATATATATATATACATATAACACACATATATATATATATATACATATACATATATATATATACATATATATATATATATATATATATACATATATATATATATACATATATGTGTGTATATATATATATATATATATATATGTATATGTATATGTATATATATATGTGTGTATATATATATGTATGCATATATATATATGTATATATATATATGAGTATGTATATATATATATGTATATATATATATATATAGAGAGAGAGAGAGAGAGAGAGAGTCAAATGGAATAATGTGTATAAACAATAGATAGACATGTCTCTATCTCAAAATGTACATCTCATCTCATTGGCTTGTATGCCAAAATCAAAATGATATACAACATAACTATCAAAAATCATATCCTATCTATGCCCAGGGGCACCACTACCTCCTAGAGCACCACTGGATCATGGTGCCTATCCACCTATTATACCTATCGATCCCTTAAATGTACATGTCTGTCCAACCACAAAGGCTACCCACTAACCTAGTATCACTACATTGGCACCACTTTCTAGCTCTATACTCACCCCATTAGGGCTCTTATGGACACTGTGTCAAAACTATGGCCTCATAATATTGTAGCTCCTTCATTATAGCTAGGTATCATGCCATGGGGATTATTGTTAGTGGCCCTATCTATGTTGTAGTTGTTCCTCCTCCTCTCTACCTCAAAGAGTCCTCCTATGTAACTAAGCAAGTGAAGACCGTGCATGGTCCCTATCACTTATGAGAGTAGCAATATGGCCCTGTAAGGTAGTAACCCAACCTTGTAAAGTGGTCACCTGCCCCTATAGTGCTATAATTTTACTTGTGCATTGGCTAAAGCCACTCTTACCTATCCATCAAGGCCAACCAAATCCATATCCATTAGCCTCACACCTCCATCATCCCCACCAACATCTAAAATTGCATATATTGCCTAGTACCATGTTATGTACCCATCTATAAAGTTGACATCATCTACTTAAGGCCTAGTTGGCAACTTTGTGTAATCTAACAAAGTAGGCACAAGACACAACTCTGGTAATAAGATCTTTGAATCCTCTCCCCTATACCTAGGGAATGGACCTGGAAAGCCTTATACCAAGCAAAACTACCTCTTCACCATCTCAAATGAGATGAGATCCACCTTCCCATCCTACTTATCGAATATCCATCTATATCTTTGAAGGGAAAGTGTCTATCTCCTGTAGCCAGGCCATACTAGAAACTAGACATAAGGCCTCCAGGTGATGTCTCCTATCACTAGTGCACCCAATTTACCCTTGAACCACTCCACATCATATGCAACACATCCTACACCTAACATAGTAAAATCCCCTCTCCACCACATAAAGATGAATGAGAACTCAATCTATGTGTACCCTACCCATAACAACCCTACTAGTCTTAGCACCTAAATGTGCTCATAGGCCCAATAATGTAGAACCAATCTGATACTAATGGCATACCTCTTGTAGGCCATGAACCCCTATAGTTCCCTATATATTTTTACAAGTAGAATAGGTACCCAACTGAATATAGTCCAACCCAACAATAGCTTGAACAACACCCCCATTAGAAAGTATGGGAACCTCCTATTGCTCGGGTCGAGAAGCACAAAACATGAAATGAAAACCATAAGCATGGTCATGATTATCCTCTTATTTGGAACCCTCTGATACAAAGTAATGTACCTAAACCCCCCATCATGCCATCTAACCTGATCACTATCATCTATGTATAAAAGCTCCATGAGCTCTTCTTGCTTCTCATGTTCTATATGATAGATTAGATCACCTTGAAGAGGAATTTGGGTGATCCTATGAGCTTCCTCTGGAAAGATAGTCATCTCAACAATCAATAATAAGAAGGTGTTCATAGTAGGATCCCATCTCTCAATAAATGTTATGACTATGGGTACATACCAAGGCACATACTAGTAGTACGTCATCGCACCCAACCCAACCTCTTCCATGTGGGACTAGTCAGTTGGGGTCAACCCCTACTAAATCTCTAAAAAGATATGTAGCACTCAATCATATATGTGTATATATATATATATATATATATATCTTCTCCCTAGCCTACACTAATTTGGAAACACAACTTAGTCACCTACACCATTATCATTTACCCTACCCTTTTAGTAACAGACCTATTTCCTTATCCATCCTACCTATCTACCTAATACCCACTAAAATTACCCTCTAAACCTACAATGATAGCCTATACCTAATAATCAAATGCTTGATTTACCTTAACATTTTTACATGCTTTCCGAACCTACCTTTTATCATATTTGACCACCGATGGTCATGGTGACCATCTATATTCAGACATCCATGTTCTGAAGGATATCAGCTATCAATGATTGAACCTGACCATTGACAATAATTATGGCTGTTCTAAAGCCAAAATAACCAAACCCTATTCTACCCTCCAAACTACCCAAATGAAAAACTAAACAAGACTAATTAGCTAACCTAATCCCTACATAACCTAAATCCCCTACCCCTCTATCAATTTTTGATTTCATCCATTAATTTACTTGAAACCCATAAAAACCCTACCTAGGTCATAACCCAAATAGCTACTCAACCACCCTTCACCCTAGTGTAGGAGCTATATCAATCTAATCCATCAATTTAAATGGCATCCTCTACCTTATTTTATGATCATAACTATGGAGTTAGTCATAGACCTACCCATCCTCATTCACACCCACATGCTCCCTACATCCTCGTTAGTCCCCTTGATCCACCCTTTTCCTAAGATACTAGTCAACCTCCACCTCAAAAATCACTTTCTCCACAAAGTGCCAAAAATGCTAGAGCTCAAAGACAACACAAACAAAATTCAAAATGAGGTCAAAGTGATTCTATTTTCACTTTTGACCACTAGGCTTTTAGGGTTTGCACCTTAACCATCGATGGTCAAGGTGATCATCGATAGTTACCCTTGAGCACCTTGACCATCGATGGTCAGGATGCTCATCTTGTTGCTATTATTTATGCAAACCCTTCTTTAGCCAAAGATACCTATTTTTACCCACCCTTTGAGACCACCTTCTCTACCCAACCTGACCACCTCATCACCTCATCGTTGGTCCATTTTGACCTAACTAGTGTGCATTTTGTGACTCTTTTTACTTGGTCTTTTGACCATAGTGATAACATTACCATGTTGACCATTTATGAACTTGTATCACCTCATGCTTACCTGACCTGCTTGTGTATTTTTAAGAGTACTTCTTACCTTGGATACCCATGACACTTGACTAGTTTGTGTTTTCACCAGGAGCACTTTCTACCTTGGATACCCACCAAAACACAAACATCACTTTGAATAATTACAAGTGTACCCAACCATCATGCCTAAGTGTGGTCACATGGTCCACTTATCCATTGTCCTCTTAGAACTGACCTTGATTGTTATCAAATATGATAACCTAGTCTATGCACGATATTGGCTATCACATCTTTATGTCACACTTTATATGTTGGTCTTCACTTCAATGCCCAACCTATCACCCACCCTCATGACATCCACCTTTTTCATCACCTTCATCCACCTTATCAAACATGCACTAATTCTATTTTCCTTCATCGACTCCTAGTTTGAGGGGGAACATCTCCTCCCATACACAAGACAACCAGACCTTTGACCAACAATCAATTTATGTTTTATAGCTTGTTGATTTAAGCCACATAACAAAAAGGGGTAAAATGTAAACACTAGAAATCTATACACCATGATTTTGAATATCATAATTCCCTTGGATTGCCTTAGGACCCCCTTGAGACTAATTTAGCCTTCCAATCTCTAGCTGAACCTAACCCAAGTTAGTTTGATTAAACTAGCTTAATCCAACATTTTACCTATTTCTACTCTTCACACTCAACCATCAATAGTCATGTTGACCATTGACGGTCACCCTAACCACTGATGGTCAGGATCCACCTCCTTAACCACTAACATGCAAGCCCATCCACCTTGCTTTTCTAAAAATAACTCGTCTAAATCTAGTTACAAACCACTGCATGTGTGAGTTAAAATTATGAATCCTAGTTCACATCTATTGCAATTATCTTTTCCTTGCCTATAAGAAGAGAGGATCGGGGAGGTAAAAAGGATCTACAATTTTTATCAAGAAATTGTGTATCCATAATTCTCTTTTTATAGATCAATCATCATTAACTATCTAATGAACCAGTTACTATGTTTGAAATCCAACTTACCATCATAGCTCTACCAAAGCACTAAGTATCATTACTCTATTAGAATCATGTCAAACTCTACCAACGAGTCAACCAATTCAATCAACCACTCGATTAGATTTATACAAGATAAGTACTTGATTTTTAGCATTTAATTACTTTATTTGCTTTTTGTATTCAACCCAGCAACAACCCATCTCCCAAAATCTCACGTTGTGATCCCATCAATTAGCCATTTGCCAACCCAAATATACACATAGTAACTATTGATGGTTGTCTCAACTACCAACGGTCTATCCAATCATTGATGGTTACCTTGACTGCTAATGGTCACCTTAACCACTGATGGTCACCCTAACCACCGATGGTTACTATAGAAACAAATTCTAGAAAGTTGTTTTCACCCACCTACCCCTACTCAAATTTGATTTTTGTGTCCCTACCTATTCAAAGACCCTTACCTAATTTTTTGAAGTAGACCCCAATCATCTAGCACTAGTATTAATTTGTTTATTGCTATTTTAATCATTTCTATTTTATTTCTTTAACAAGCATCTCTTATGTTCAATTTTAGTAATTTTTTATTATTGATGCAAGTAATTTATATCATATTTATAAAATTAATTGTTTAAAATGTGTGGATTGATATCCCCTAAGGAAGCTCTTGCTTATGGGACCTAGCTATCACTAGGCAATCCACTCAACTATCTATCTAACAAACAAATTTACTTTAGTATTTTCTTATTTATAGGTCATCCTTCCAAGTCAAATAGGAGTTCTTCACAATATTCTGATTCAACATATGCACAATTAAACAAGTTTTTCAACCATACCCATACTTAGTTTCTTCTTCTTCTTTTTCAAAATATAAGTTGACATTCACTAAAACACAAGCAACAACATACAAGCATTACAAGTAATTTTAAATAATTGATGTAGGTTAACATCACATCCATTGAACCTTTTAAAACACTTACCTTGAGAGAGGATTATAAGTTTAAATTTCATTAAATAAATAATTTCAATTATTGGTAGGGTTTTTAGGCTCCCCTTTTCTCTCAAGATTCATATGATAAAGGTGAACTTTAAGGATTGTTATCTTTGCATCCCTATAGTAATGTATGATCTACATAAAAAAAGGCATCTACAAATTTTTATAATGGAATATCCAAATGGTCCCTATATACAACCCATAATAGATGGTACATGGGAACAAAGTTCATTGGAAGTAGAAATCCAAATCAGGTAATACATGGGAGGGGTCTTGTCCCCATCGTAATCATGCTAGCCTTGCCTTCTAAGTAGTAGTACTATTGGAATTAGATTCTTCAAAGATGATGTTTGATGGCTTGGTGTAATTTTTCCCCTTACCTTCACATGATTCTCTTTGAGAATCACGCTTGGGCGTAATGACAACTATATTCCCTTTATATACCCTGTCGAATGTACAGAGTTGGCACGTACGCTTGGATATCAATTCCTAGTAATCATACCCTATAAGGCTTACAAGAAGGTGATGAAATCCCAAGTATAAAGCCTAAAATAAAAACATAGAAGGTATAATTTGTACTAACAAATGTTCAAGATAAAATGACTTAGAATTTTCATGTTTTCGAGTCACCTAAATGGAGAGAGCATATGCACAATTTTTTTTCACAAAACAATAAAAAAATAAATAATACTTGAAACAAATCAAAGACATGAAAATGAAAAAAAATTTGTAAACCCAAATTGAAATATGGATTCATTTTATTTCCCAAATTTAAATGTGAAGGAAGATTGATTTATTTGACTTTGAACACCACTTCTTTTGCCAAGGTCTTGCATCAAACCAATTAGTAATTTTTTTGGTGTGATCTTTAGGAAAATCTAACCTGAAAAAATAAGAACATTAAAAAAAAACACACACACACAAAATAAATAAATAAAAAATTAGATAATACATAAAATAAAATAAAATTGCAAACATAAAACGTTATAAAAACAATCAAATACAATAAAATAAAATAAAAAATGATAGTTAATAAAATGACTATATATAGAAAAATATAAATCATATTTTGAAAAAAAATGTATATAATGTTCATAAGACAAAAGCACACCACCTATAAAAAATCAGAAATAAATAATCACTAGATCAAAAAATATAGCCATTTTCATGACTTTTTTTACCATAAAAATGGATAATGAGTAAAATAGCAATATCTCCTAAACTATAAATTAGATTACCATAAAATTTCTACAGGTGTTAGATGAAACAAAAATACACATCCCTATAAAAATGAGAAATAAAAATTAAATATAATTAAAGTTATTTCCATTTTATTTCTGTATTTATGAACGTTTTGGACATAAAATTATCAAAAAAGAATTAAAATGATGTGTGGGTTGCGCAAACAAGTCCCACTGGGCATATCATTATATAGATAAGGATTTGACATAATAGAAGAAGAGACAACTTATATGATCATAAATCAGATAAATATTAGAGCATCAAAACATCTAGTATCCCTCTACATGGGTGAGCAAATAAGAATTGACAGAAGGAATGCAAACAGGAAAATAATACATAGTACCTTGTGATTTATCTTCTTACCAATTGATTGAAGTAGGATTTGAGCTCAGATTGTGATCTAGAAGTCTTTGATAATGCTAATTTCTTGTAAACATCATCTCTCCTTGTTCACCTTGATTTTTATGGCTTGACATGATGGAAACGAAGATTGAAGATTGTAAGGCTATTTTGGCATAAAAACTTGGAAATGTTGGATCTTACTAGAGAAATTTTGGCATAGTAAGATTAGAATAGAAAAGATTGTCTAAATTGGAGGAAGAACATCTAATTTCTAGACTTTTGAAATGAATGTGAACCATCTATCTTGAAATTAGAATTAAGGGATGAGAATAAAAGATAATTTTTAATTCAAGATGAGAATCTTGACTTAAAATTAGAGTGGAGAACATGGAGAACTCACAAATGAATATATAAAATTCATTTGGAAGGAAGACATAATATAAAATTGGTAAGTAGAATTAGGTGGATTATGAGATAGATTATTAAATTGAAAAGATGAGGAAAATAATATTATAAAATTCCAATGAAGGAGGACAAGTGAGGCCTATGACATTTTTAAAATTTGGAAAGGAAAATAAAGTGGAAGATGACTTCATGAGGTGAGAATAACTAGATTTATGGATTTATAAAAATTGTGAATATTCAAAATCCATGGAATTTATGATTAAGGAAGGATTAGTTAATTAATTTGGATTAATTAACCTAATAAATATGTGAATAGTAAAATCATGAATAATGATGATAAAAACTAGAGATGATTAGGGATGAGTGAAAAGAAGGTTAAAATCAATACAAAGTGTTCGATCTTAAGTGTCTACAGAAAGCAGTTTACTTTTATTATTCTGTAGCAGCAATTTATACGAAACTCTCCTTGTGTTGATATATATTGTAATGATAATTTTATACCAAACAATATATTAATTTTATAGCAATGATTCATAGTGAACTATAGAAGGCTGAGTTTTTATGAATTTAACATATTGAATTGTTAGTGAATCATTGAGTTATTATATATACGTTACGTTTATGTATATATGCAGGGAGTGTGAACCATATAGTTATAGTCTCAGCATTTAGACACCTTCCTTTCCCTTGGAAAATCTTATTCTTATGTGTCGTTGAAATGTGTGAGTAGGTTAAAAATAAAAGAAAATTTATAGACCATGATAAATGGGTTTAGGCCATTTTATAGTAGTAAAATGAGATACTAGTATGGATTTATTTTTATTTAATTGGCACACCCTTAGATATAGATTATATTATTTTATTCAAAAAGGATTATCGGTAATTATCCTTGAATACCTCTATATCAATCTAATAGGTGGGACTATGATTGAAAAAGTATTGTCAAAAGGAAAAAGGAGTTTTTTACGATAGCATAGATATCCATAATGAGACCAATTAAGTTGTAATGTAATAAATTAATTATTTAAATTATAGGTCTTATGTGGGGTACTTTTCTAAACATTAATGTAGAGGATTTTTCTCTTATGATTTGACACAGATTGTTAATAAGAGTCATATTATTCCATGCATAACTAGGACTTTGTGACAATTGACACCTTTGAACCATAGTTGTTTGTATATTGTTGAATATATCTATATTTTCAAGTAATTTTGCTTTCTGAAGAATCTATGAATGTTGGGAGAGTACAACATATATGAATTGATCATGAAAACCTAGAGTTGAGAAAATGAGTCAATGAAATTTTAGGCTCCTAACCTAGCATATTCATAGCCTTGCATAGGTCTTCATTATCTTGAAATAAGCTATGTGATTTGAGATCTTCAGTGAGAGTTATAAATGATTATAGGAAGCTCTTGTTTTAAAAGTATAATGAATCATGGTTTAGTAATTGCATAGCATTAGAGTACTTTCATGTGGTACATATTATGATGGACTAGTACTCATATATAGGGATCGTACCTATAGTTTAATAGATGATTTGAGTAAGTCATTAAGTTTCTTAGAAATCAAAAATTATAACCTTTTAGAATAGTCTCCTGAAACAAAATAAATTATTGGAATGAAATATCATAACAATTTTATGAGTTCTCTATTTCTCTGCAAATGATTGATTGACTTTTAGTTATATATATCCAGTATTGAATACTTGTGTGTCGTACATGTTATGAGAGTGTTAATATGTATAGATGTTTGGTTATATCTAGCATGTAATGGTGCATCATGATGTGTGCTTATAAGTTATGTTGATTTAAATGCTAGTATGTAGTTTAAATTTAGGGTATACCCAGGTGGTATAATCTCGTACTTGCTTGATTGTTATTAAGTATGTGGGTCATTTGATTCTTCAAATCATAAGTTTAATTATATGTTTTTATGTAGTTATGAACTATGATAGTATGGAGTATCATAGATTATTATAGTATAAAGGTACGTTATAACTAGATGGTATACATTGTAAATGTTATAGACTAACATCTATGTCAACTAAATGTATGCATGAGTGGTTATCATTAAGAATAACATATTTTTGTGATAATTGGTAAGACTTTTTGTATGCGTGCATGTAATTTTGAGAGTGTAGTGTATGTTAAGTTAGTATATTGTTGTGTTTTGTGGGAATTGTGACTCACTTTGTAATGTTTAATTGCTTGAATAGAAGCTTATGTTTCCATGTATTTAAGACTGCCTTGTATGATTGATTATAGAAAATGAGTAGACATGTCTTAGAATACTAGAATATGGTAATATTGGTTATCATAAAGTGTAGTATGTTTGGAAACTAATTGTGATAGTGAAAAATCTAAAATTAATTATGTATTTACTCAGTTGGTATAAATTGTAGTCATTATTTTTAGTATGGAATTGAAAGTAATGTAAGATTTATTCATACATTTGATGGAATAAATGTATACTCTAGTTAATCTTATGTTTAGCATGTTATATGATGTGTTTGCTAGTAGGGTGTAAATTAAATGAATCTTGTAGTTGAATTATATTTGACCAATCTGCATTGTTGATACAGAGTAAGGAGTGAAATGGATTTTACTAGCTTACTGATATCATAATAATAGATGAAGGTAGTCCGATCAAGTGGTGTGTATGAATTTGATTGATCTATAGATTGTTATTATTTATTATTCATAAAACATTAGGCCAAATTATGTTTAGCGAGACATTATCATTTCATGAATATAATTTATATGTTTGTGTGATATCTTGTAGTAGATCAATTTTTTTATGATACAGTGTATGTTTAGTTTAAAAATCATACAGCACACGGGTACTTGCTTATCTCTCTAGATTCTCATGCCGTCACTATCTACTCATCCATGAAGTAAAGATGATTTTTTTATGGAATTAGTGTGGGGATCATTGCTTCATGATTAGTATGTAAAATCACTTGGATGATATTCTCCCTCCCCATAGTATTACTACTTATTAGGATGACACTTGAGATTGCCACATATACTTGAGTTCGAGAACTATGCTTTGAGAAAGCCATGTATCTTATATTGAATTGTACTTATTATTGAATATTGTCATGAAGAGTTTTAATTACTTATTATTATACATTAACAATGGTGGATGTAGACTTATATCAGTTATAACTGAGTTAATGTAATTACTTGCTATATTCACATTATGACATGTACTTATGATGTTAGCGATAAGTGATTTATGACGTAATATGTATTTACTATTATCACACTTGAGTATGTATATGATCTCTATCTAGATTCTCATGGTGTAATCTATTTATGGTATATATGTTTAACTTTTAAAAAATCATGTATTTCTAGTTGACCCCAGTGGGGTTGTTACATTATTTAGACTTATTGGTGTTGAAATTTGTGATAAATCTAGTTTTCCAAGAAAGCATGTAGAACATTATGAGGAAAATTTATTGTACATGTTTTACTATTGAAGAAATACTCATTCTTGTGTAAGGTGAAAACAAGTGCATATTGAAAAAAAGTGGGTGGTTATATTTTGTTGCATTGGGTGTTATCCAGTAGTATCTTGTTATACCTTGTGCATATGCCTACAAACTTAGGTAATGTATTCTTATTAGAGGATTGTATGCAATATGATTTTAATCCAATGTGTATATAGTGTGATGAACATATATGTATTTGTGATGTGAGGTTATAAGCTTCTCTTATTGAATTGTCTTACCTTTCTCATGATTTAGAGGCATATAGATACCATTATATAAGATTTAAAGTCCCAATATATTTATGGAAACTAGGGTAGGTTGTGATTAGGACATTGGAGACATTATTGTAGAATGTATTTAAGAACTGAAATAGTATGATACCTGTAGCTTCATATTGTAAGGCTTGGCATGGATTGGCATATTTGGTGTTGTGTAAATATGATAAACTCATACTTGATAGGAGTTCTAAATTTAGGTTATCATAGATCTAATATAGTCTTATAGGGGCAATGATGGTTAGCATCGACTTAGTTATCTATAGACTTGTCCCCATAGTAAGACCAATTTCAATATTACACTCATGAGTTGCCTTAGGGAATTTGAAAAGATCATTTTGATATAATGTTGTTTATTAGATCTTAAGAAACAATATGTGGAACTTTTCTGCCACTTGTTACTTGTAATAAAAAAATTTACCACTCGTTACTTGTAAGAAAAATATTCTTTGTTGATTAACTACTGTAGTGGTTTGAGGTAGGGTATAATGGTTGTCACTGGGTTTACTTTGGGTACAAGTTACGTGGGGTAGGGTATAATGGTTGTCACTGGGTTTACTTTGGGTATAAGTTACGTGCAATCTAGAGCAAATAGAACATGACTCATGGATATAATTTCTTACTTAGAATCAACTATTTAATAAATTAATAAAACTAACTTATCAAGGAAATAAACTAACTTCTATATTTATAGATGGTAAAAATGGATAGCAATATTAGAGTGAATGGGGTTTCATTATGATGTTTCTCATTTAAAAGGGTCCCTATAACATTAGTGCAAGAATCCATGGTAGATATAAGTGGTTTGGATGAGAGAATGGTTTTGAATATGTTTCATTTCCTTATATTGATTAATCTTTGTACATGCATCATAAGGCAGTATTGAATGTAAAGCAAGTACATTCATTTTTAGAGATGGATGAGTTTGGCTTGTGGAACTAGGGGGTAGAGTCTAAAACTAAGCATATTGGCCCTCATTTACTATAAATTACTTTTATACCATCTTTGTATATAATTATTATACATTACCTTTCTTCTCTCTTTGTATAAGAATGTGTTTGCTTATAATTATGGCATCTTCTATCCTTTTGGACTACAGAAGATGGTTTGGGAGAAGGATATGGTATGATGGGGTAGGCTAGAAGTGGGAAACTATAAGTATCAGTTGGACAAATCAAGATTACAGCTGAAGCATTTAAAAGGTTTTTAGATATTCATGTGGAACATTCATTTTGTATGTTTGAAGGCATTACAAGATATTCATGTGGAACATTCATTCCTTTCTATTAGTTTATGTTTTTTTTTTTTTTGAATATCGGTATCTTTGTCTATATTTTGGAATTAAATATATAGGAGATTTACAATGCTGAGTAAGCATACATCTAAATAAATGAGTTACTTTGGTTAAATAGCTATGAGTAAGGGGTATCCACGCCATCCAAATCATCCAGGGCATGATATTGGTCTTAACCACTTGACTTTCTATATCATGTTCCTTGATGGATAGATATAAGCAATCATCATCCTCCCCAATTAAACTACAACCCTTTCAATACTAGTTCATATTTTCAAAATGAACTCTATGAAAAATCTTAAATAACAAGATTCTATTGAGTTGTACATACTTTGTTTTGGTAAAGGACGAAGAAAACTTAATAGTAAACGACTCTTCTTTAGTCTTGTAAGTGCTTTTATATGGGATAATTTTTACCGGGTTGGCCATATTTTTTTTTTGGTTATTTTGTTGTTGGTTAACCTAAATTGATGCCTGGTGTGACATTACAGGTTTAAGGAGAGTCACTATGGAAGCGGCGGTGAAACTTCAGGTTTAACATCAATTTCGGCTTTCACACCTATCTAGGTTTGTAGTTGAATCCATTTTGGAGTGCAATTTTGAGGCAATGTAGGTGACTGCTGCACGCCTCCTAGTCTTATCTGATTTGGTCTGTTGACTGAACATTTTATCTACAAAGTTAGAATTCGGCCCTTTTCCTGTCTCACTGAAAGTTTTCCTTAACTGTTAATTGCTCTGAATTATAACTTGAAATTAGGTATCTTTAAGGTCACAGCTGTATCGGAAGGGAGGCCCTTAAGATCATCAGCTCCAAACGGAACAGAGGCTCTATATTCACAGCTCAGAATGGAACAGAGGCTCTATATTCACAACTCAGAACATATGGGAGGCCCGTGAAGATCATCGGCTGAGAGTAAAATCCAACCATGGAAGGGGTTGGAGAAGATGCTGAAAGTTTAGCTTAGGGTTAGCTGAAAATGGCCAATTGCCTGGTTGAATGCATAGCCAAATTACGAAGCCATATCCCCCATATAGCGACGCATCTTCCTACAGCGCAAAGATACTTCAAATTTTGTAACTAATTATTAGTAGATAAACAAGGGCTACGATATAATTATAGTACCTGTCTTCTTGCAAAGTAGATGATTGTGAGTGGCATATGTATGTAATTCAAATGTAGTTTGAAAATGGAAAAAAATAATTTTTCTATCAATATAATTTATTATATATAATATAATATAATTAATAAAAACTATCAATAATTTTTATTAATATATTTTAATTATTATATTATATATATAATATTATTTAATATATATTATATTATTAATATATGTTATAAATGTTATATTTTTGTATATTTATGTGTAATGTACATAAAATTTGATATGATAATAAATTGTATATAATAAATTCAATGTCTAATAATATTAGAAAATGTTAATTATGATATTAATATGTAAAATTAATTATTTATTATTATGTAATAATGTTTGTATAATTATTTATATATATACATAAATATTTTTTTATATAATAAAATTATTTTAATATTATATTTATATACATATTACAAATATATATTAATATAGTAATGAAATATTTATAATAAAATTATTAAATATTTTTATATGTGATAATACTATTGTAGTATTATATGTATATTATAAATATCTACTAATTTAATGAAATATTTATAATTAAAATATTAAAGTACCTTTTTTTTTTTTACATGTACCATATTGTAGTATTATATAAAGTCAATTAATTATTATTTTATGACATAGTTAAATACTAAATAATATTATATATATAAATGATACCAACAAATATAATAAGATATTGTAAATAATGTAAATAATAATAATAGTATTATAAATATTGATAATATTGTAATGGAAATAAACAATAATAATTAGAATTTAATTGATCATATGATTTTAAATTAAAATAGAAAATGAGTATTTATTTTATCAATATATAATAAATAATGAAATTATTAAATATATAATTATATAATAATCTTTATAACATTCAAAATTTAATAAAATTTTATAATTGCATAAATGTTGATAATAAATTTTTACAATAAAATATTTATAAAATTTAATATATTTTTTACTTACATCTCGATATTCTATTTTAAAAATTTTAGTATCCATCTTTCAACTTAGGGTTTGGGCTTCAACTATATTATTAGTATAAATCTTCTAAATAAAATTTGTAGCTTAAAAATAAGTATTAGGTAAACTATTAATAGTATTAATTATTTTTAAAATAAATATATATGAATTTTAAATATAAATATATATATATATATATATATATATATATATATAAAAATAAAATAAAATAATATGTTTCATATTATACAATATTCTATAATAAATATGTTGTTATATTAATGTTGTATTATATTATCAATGTAATATATTTTAATGTAAACTATATATAAAATATATATATATATATATTATGTTCAATTATAATATTATATTATAATAATATTATATAACTTATATTAATATACAGGATAATATATTATATTAATATTAATATAATATTATATAATTTAAAAAATAGTAAATTATATAATAATATATTATTGTTATTTGAATAATATACAATATTTAGTAATAGTATAATATAATTTTATAAAAATAATGTATTAATATAATATATAGTTGTAATATATTATAATCTGCGCACACACACGCACACACACACATGATTATATAATAATATTATAATTAAATTACTAATATAATGTGGGTGTGTTGGTAAAGTGGTATGGTTGTTTCAAATTTTAATGAGGTTCAAATCTCACTAATTCAAAAAATACCAATAAAAAAAATTAAATTAATCTATATTTTTGTAAAATTAATATACTTATAATTATAATATATTATTATATCAATATATCATATATGTTATTATTAATATATTTAAATATAAAAATAAAGTGAAAATAAAGCGAGCCTTTTTTAATTTGTTTTCTCAATAAAAATTGAAATAGCCCACAACTTTAACAAAAAGATTTAATACAAGAAGTTAAACCCAATAAAGTGGGCCCAAACAAAAAGTTAAACCCAATAAAGTGAAAATAAAGTGGGCCCCTTTTTGTTTAGAAAGGGCGTTTTGAATATTCCATTAAATAATGTGGTTTCCCAAATTAAAATTTAATCTTACATGTTAAACCTACAGAACAAGAAACTTCTGTAATATTTTTATTAGTAATATAATATTATCTTAGTGTGATGGGAAACATACATGGTTCCAAACTTATTTAGTAATCTCTATTTTGGTAGTAAATTTGGCAGAGTTGCAGTTGAGAAAGACATGCAATAAAAGAGCCAAGTGTGAAGCTATTTAGTGCAGATTGTGTTCGAACATATCTGCCGTGTAGTGGTAACCACATGCTTAGCAAATAGAAAATCTGTATAGACTAAAAGCTCATTATTGATATTATTTCTATGGGAATGGATTTCTAATTTTTTTGCATGATGCATGGTGACATTTTGGTAAAGAAGACCAAGATTCTGAAAACAAGAATAGCGAGATCTGTCTATCCTAGAGAAGATTATAATTTATCTTTTTTTTCCTGGCATAGTGTATAGTATATGCTTTTCCTGTTCTATATTAGTTTGTCTTTTGACGATACAGAAGAAATGTTTAATTCCTGATTTCTATCTTTAATTGTAAATAAAGTTGGATGTTTCAAATCCATTTTACAAATCTAATATATATGTATGCTGACATTCTTGGTTTTCAGTGAATGGTTTATAAGCTATGTACTTGACTCAACCGGCTACTCCAAAAAAAAAAAACCCGGCCCTTTTACCTTCAGAGTCTGGGATAACGATTTGCTTCTACAGTTTTACAGAGAGCCACAAAGTGCAGGGCCACAATGTGCCTCAAACTTATCAATTTGGGTGCAAAAGCTAGTTATAGTAATTAATATCAGAACAAAATATGTCCCCTTATGTTGATTCACTTATAATATCCTGCAGGTTCTATGTATTTCGATTTGGTTTACATCTAAAGAGACTACTTTCCAGGAGGTCATACAAAAGATGAAAGACATCACTAGCCCAGCCTGCTCACATGGGTCGGTACAGCGAGCCTAAAGGGTCAAATTTTCACGAATCCTGCTACAGTTATACCCTATTTTCCATACCCACCAAAGAGAGCATTGTATGTTACAGCATCCCTGTTGATACCAGCACTTTCCATCTACTGGCACACTGCAAGAACCTCCTCAAACCTACCCAGCTTGGCATAGATTGACAAGAGAGTATTGTAAGAAACCCTATCATTAGTGTCGTTAGTTTGGCTTTACATTTCTTGATAAACCCACTTTTATTTTTTAGTTTCTTATGTTTCTTTTCTTGTTGTGGGTAGTGCTTCAGGCACCTCCTCTTTTATCTAACTTTCCTGGCAGTACTTTCAGTCCCTTAACCTATTGTAGTCAATCTTGAACATTAATATAATTCTGTTCCATTTCATTTCTATATTAATGAAGCACAATTTTATTAAATGTTATATTCAGCTGTGTGCATTGTGTGTATGTCTGGTATTGTTCATGTGCATTTTTAGTGACTTTGTAACATAGGAAATAGAATTGTAACATGAATTTAGTATTTTTTCCTTCCATGAAAAAAATTGATTTTGAAAAAAAATCACAATTGAATTTGTTTGATTTTTTTTTTTTTGTAGCATCGAAATTTGGGAATAGCTCAATTTTTCTTTGGTTATTTTAAATCTTTACCTTAGAGGGTTTGATGGTTTCTTGTGATATGAGTTTGCATTTTCTTGATTCTTAGTCATAGTATTTAGTTTTCACATAATCTTGTCTTTTTAAAAAAAGTAAATAAACTTAATTTTTTTTAAAAGTAATTTTTTATTTTTATTTTTATAGAAACAAAATCTAAAGACATTGAAGAGTAACATAAAAGCAATACCTAATGATAATAATAGCAATCTAGTTAATCACGGTAGTAGTCTGATGGGTAGCAATGATGATAATCCAGGTTGCACAGTAATATATGAACAAAATACCAATAGTAATTGTAAAGTTAAATAATTCATTACTTTTGTACTATATATCAGGTGTAATATATTTGAAGTTAATACATTTGTAGAGACCATAAAGCCTTACTTGGTAGTAGCGGGAGCAATCCAATTGATAGTGGTGGCAACTTTGTGGTTAACAACCATGCAAACAACAATAATGACACTATGTACAACAATGACACTATGCAAGCAAGTCATTTCAAATGCAAGTATGTTGTTAGACAACTATAGCTAGGAGCAACAGTGCATTGCAATTGGCACAAGCAACACAACACCACGTGATGTTACACACAATGACTCACTCAAATTCAGGAGAACAAAGCTACAGTTATATGCTGCCAAAAGGTGTTAACAACGCTGTAGCCATATGCCACCAAAAAAACTTATGAAATGTGCATTTGGAGTCTGTAGAGTTTGAGAAAATTGAATTTATAATAAATGCATAAGATTTGGTTTGACCAAACTTGTACAATCTATGCCCCAGATACTCTTAATGAGAAAAATAATAAAATATTTTTGCCCTCCCCAAAACATGAGCAAATTGTAAATTTAAAATGCATAACCTATTTTAATTAGGCGAAAAGAGTGTATTGACCAAAGTAAACATTTCTAGCGAAAACAATAGTACCATGCCTTAATAGCAGGTACTAAAAATGAGAATGAATGAATAAATAAAAGATTTTAATAATTTCTATGTGCCTAAGAAGTAGTTGGAACTAAGAGTTATATTAAGTTGTTTGGTGTTAATACAACCTCTTGATACAAAAGATTATTATTTTATTAATATTGTAAAAAAATTAATCTTGGGTGTTGACATATGTATTTACTTTTAAGATAGAGTTCCTCCACAAATCAATGTATACTTATTTTTTCACTGACTTATATATACACAACATTGGTGGACTAATTCATCTTGGTGGATGAACTAATAATTAAAATCAATGCTTTGAAAACTAAATTAGTGTTAAAATTAATATGTAAAGTTCTCTCAATAAACTAAGATACATATAATATGATGGTAAAATTTAAAACACAACTCTTAATATAAATTGTGATAATAATTTTTATTATAAAATTATATTCATCTCAATATATATATTTTATTATATATTTTTTGCATTAGGTAAGTGCGTAAATATTAGACATTCACCAACATCATATGCTCTTAGTTAGAAATTGATAATTATTCATTTATATTACATTTGATAATGGCTTGAAAATTCCCCTACCCTTATACAATGTATCTATTTTTTTCAATTCTTAAAAAATACCTGGGTACCCCTCATAACATGGCTCAAATAAAATTGATGACTAATTTACCTAGAATGATAACTCCTATGAGTTTTATAACTACTAGAGCATAGTTTTATAAAGTAATAAAAGGAAAGAAAAATTAATTTGAAATCCAACAAAAGAACACATTTTCGTGCATGCAAATCAGGCATTCAATTCAAAAATCTTAGGTCAAAGAGAAAACCTACAACAATGCTCAATAAAATATAGTAAAAGATGATTATATTTCCTTTTGTATATGGTAATCATGAATTCAAATGAAACCCTAGAACAAAAATTTAAAAAATCAAGGTAATGTTCAAATAATAAGCAGCTTCACCAATATATTTAATCCTATTTTTGATTTAACAAGTGTTTAATAGGTATAAAATGTTGATTGATTATTTAGATTGTAATCTATGACATTTAAACATAAATATGAATGTAAACTAGAATTTATTAAAATTGATTGACAAGTGCCCTATGCTAAAAATTGTGAGTTAAATCAAATCTAAAGTACTTAGCTTTTCTAATTGACTATAACAGGTATCTTACAGTGAGAAACAAAATAAGACAAGACTGTGACATATAAAATCTAGAGGAGAATCTATGGATATGTCTAGGCAAGTCTATTCTCCCTAGATAATAGTGTGGTGGCAGTCCTATCTTTTAATTGTGGACTTGTCTACTTTGGTTGTGATGAAACAATGACTATTCTACTCCCTGCATATGTGTTTGTTGAGATATTTCAATTATGTTATTTTTGTGTTGAAATATTTGTTTTTCTTCTCTTTGTTTTGAAAACCCTAAGGGTAATTTTGAGAGCTATAAACTTGAAAAAAATAAGCAGAAGTGTAATGGGTTGAGTTGACCCCAATCATCCAATTTGATAATTGATTATTGCCTACATATTTAGATACTATAAAGATGAAATCAGTCCACACATATTTTTCTCACCTCAAGTAATTATGTAGTTCTGTTCTCTGACAATATGTATGCAAATAAAAATTTAGCTTTGATACTTGACAATTTTAACTCTTAATTTCATTTGAAATTCTTCAAACTTAATTTGTGACTAATCCTAATGATTCATATTGTAATTGGGAAGAATATGGAATATTTTTCAATGCACAATAGTGTCATGGAGAGATGTAAAATTGATATCAAGTCCATTTGAAATGAGATTTTTAATTAGTTATATAGTGATCATTGTGAATATTTTCATTTATATTACCTTGTGAAACATGTGGAGAGACTCAAATGAATGTTTCAAATTGTTTATTGATTGGCATGGTGATAAAGTCACTCTAGATGGACAAGTCCTCGACATTGGACCTATGCCAAAAAAGTAGGTAAAACTATCATGAGGTTGGAAGCATCCTAAGAATAATATAAATAAGTTTGAGCCTTGATATATAAATGATTTTTTAGTAGTGACGATGAATAGAGGGGTTAAGCCCTTATATAGATAAATGACTTAGAAGAATGAAAAATAATACTCATGTATTTAGGTGTAAGTCAAGTGGTTCTAGATGTGTAAATAACTAATATTTTTAAGTACTTGTGACTAGATTTATGTATCTACATCACTATGTGTCCTAGGATATTTTTTTTCTATCTATAGAATTCTTTAACTACTCTTGATGTATCTTGTAAATCCTATTATGTGTACCAAATGAGTGAAGTAGTGTCAATATGCATATATTATCACTTGACCCATTATCGATCATGACATTAGATATTGGTTGTTCAATGATATAGGCTTGTATGAATAATGAATGATAATTTAAACCATAATCAATAATCTCATTGTCATCAACTGTGATCATAGGACACTATGGTGAGGTCCCAATAATTGTACCAATAATCACGTCTATTGGGTGCTCATATGACACAGGTGGATGATGAAAATTATATGCATAGTTTACTTATGAAGTATCTTTAGTATTTATCATTTCATGCTTGGGAAATGGATCATTGAATATTTTCAACTTATGATTTTCATTGTTCTATGGTCTAGATTCATCTATAGAGGTGTTCAACTCAATAGTGTTATCATTGATAATATCTTGTATCTTATGTCTTAATCTATGGAATTTATTCATATAATGTCCCATAATTGGATGATAGTCATAGTATGCATTACTATCATAGTTTCAAAGTACATAATCATTGATTGGCTTGTTGGACCCTTGCTTGAGTTTAACAATTTATGCGTAAGATAGTTTTTCCTCAACATTGATAGAAAAATCTACTAAAATTTGATTTGCCAAAGGGTTGAATGTTCTTATTGATTGGAGGGGAAGGTTATAAACCATCATAAAACATAGTATTTGAGGATTCTCTGGAATAGCTTGTTTTATAATTTGTCATTATATGCATAATCTAAGTATGTTACCTATAATTATCAAAGGTGTTGCTTATATCACCTTTACCTTCGTATAGTGAAAGTTTAGGAACTAAAAAACATGTAGGTAAAGGATAAGCTTCTATCTCAGGTGATAATGGATTATAAATCAAAGCATGTAAATCCATGGAATTACTAGTTCTAGATACTCCTTACTCAAACAATAACACCTTAACATGTAGAGTTGTAGCAATATGCTCAAGGGAATGTATAATAGGTGAGTTTGGTGGTGTAACATGCATAGTCATCATAGGATGCATAAAAATTATATGTGTATGAATAAGTATGTAGATATGTTGGAAGCCTCGTTTTGCCCTATATCTTCTGTAGATGTCACATATGTCACCAAAGGTGTAGATGTCGAAATAGTACTAATAGTAGAGGTTTGAACACTTGATGTGGTAGTTTACTAAAACAATTATGCATCTCTCATGATATATAACATTGCATAGATCTAATATGGATTGAAGTTAAGATATTCAATGAATTATTGGTCATCTATGGCATCGGGTTGGTATGTAGTAGAACTATTTCATGAGTATTATCAGTTTCAACATTCATGATAAGTCCATCAATAAGGTGTATAGTATATATTGTATAATTCATAGGAGTAAGAGGAATAAAAGGAATTATGCATCCCTTTGACATCTAGTAATAACAAAGGGTAACTTGAATTGGATGTCACAGCCATAGGATTTGAGGAAGGCTTGGGATTATTCATTTTTTATTTTAGCCTTATTAGTATTCTTATATTTGATCCATTTGCTTACATAAATGATATAAATGAGATACACTATCCACGTAGAATAATATGAAAAGATTACCTTCATGACTTGTGTTAACCAATAAAGTTCATTTATTATAGCTAGGAGTGATGTGTATAAAAATTAAGGAATAATAAAAAATCAAGTTTGAAAAAAAGCTCAAGACCGAAATTTGAAACCCTAGAAGGTTGAAACCTTAATGGAGACCTTGGGTTAGATATGGATCGATCAATGTTTAGGTTCACCAATAGGTTTAACCTTAATTAGGTTTAAAAACATCTAATATAATATAAACTAGTAGAATAATTTAGATTAATAGATATGACATTCAAGTATATATCTGAATGTAAAATACTAAAACTAGTTACAATGATTGATAAGTAGAATATGCTAAATATAGTAAGTACAACAAAGGGATGAGTGCTTATATTTTTAAATCTAATTTTTGACTATGACTATATTTTGGTAGTTGAAAATAGACTAAAGAAGACTTATTATTATTTTAGTTCAAGAACTTTGTTTTTGTCTGTGTAAGGTCAGTTTTATTGGATTTGGGTCAATATCAACTACTGATACTAACCTATGCTGAATGATGGGTTAGTAACTATGTGATCACCTTTTCCTATATTTGTAAGTTTTGTATGTGTCATGTTAAACCCTGATGATGTGCACAAATATATAAATCAACCACTTTCACCTTGAAAACCTAAGTGTGTTTGTACTTGGGCTAAAAACTTACAAAAATTGAGAAGTGTAATGTGTTGAACTAACCCCACTCACCTCCATTTTATGATCAATCATTGCATATGTATATGATATTCCAAGGATAGAAATCAAACCACACATGATTCTCCCACCTAGTGTGACTATGCAATTTCACTCTTTCTCTATATAAATGCAACTAATTATTTGGATTTGATACTTGAAAATGTTTACTTTGACTTGGATTTAGTATGCTTCAAAATTGGCCTATAACTGAGCTCATAATTATTCATTCACTATATGAGAAGAATAGGAAATCTTTTTTCAATGTGAAACAATGTATAAATGTGTGCTAAATAAGTGCCAAGTACCCTATCAAGTGATACTTTGATATATATATATATATAGCCAAGTACCTATTGATGCTTAATTTTGTAACTAATCACCAAAGTCATGGAAAGTTTCAAAGATGTAGGACTTGACCCTCGAAATAATATCTAGATTTTAAACAAGCTAGCTCTTCTCTTGGGGTTTGGTGTAAAGGAGAAATAAATAAGGCATAGAGAAGTATTTGAATTAATAAGGTGATGCACCAAGACTATTTTCTTTTACCAAATGGTACAGTAATTAGTACTTGACATAATCTACCGAAAGGATTAAAGAGCTTAAAGCATGATCAATAATTTCAGCACAAACTATAGACCAAATTAGAGGCTTACAACAAAAAGATGACCTAAATCCTCATCTATCCAAATAGCACAGAGCTATAATTAACAACATTTATTGAAAATATTAAAGAACATCTAACATGATTAACAATCTTAGTATTTATGCAAATCTAACAAAAGGCTCATGAAAAAAATGAGAATCAAGAATTAGAAATAGACTACAATTTCATAGAACACCACTCTCTCTTCATAGTTTGATAGGAGAACAAAGTAAACAAGGCAAAATGCACAAGATATAATGCTTGATCCCTTAGGAGAGGCACCTGTTAAGGCTATAGAAAGGCTTCCAAAAAAATAGTTTCTAAACTCTCTATTTTCTAGATGATTCTTCTTCATTTTTTCTCCTCTCCTCCTTCATATGATCCCCTGATTAGCTACTTATAGCCCAAAATATTCACCATGAGTCAATGTCACTTGCCTAGGGTCTAATCGCCTGTCCACAAATTTTAGATCTGAGAAATTGCATGTTGTTGGAGATGAACAACCTGGAGCTTAATTTTGTTATATTTGCTAACTGTCCCTCTCATTAAGTTTTAATTGTTGATCCTCATTTGTCCTTAACATGTAGTCTACCAAAACATGGACACGTGGAGGCTCCCACAATATTTTAAAGTCATTGATACTCTTTCCTACTCTTAGTTTTTATCTTTAATGGCCTATGGAAGTTATACATCATTGGATCTATTACTCCCAACTAAGATGTTAATCCTTTTCCTACCATCTGCAAGCTACATGTGGAAGCCTCTCAAAAGTTGAGATGTCTTTGATATTTGCCTTGGCTCTAAGGAGTGCAGTGGTGACACGTGGATACCCTCCATGATCTTCTTCCTCTCCTACTACCTTTTGACTCAAAGTAAAACACCATTTAGCCACGTGTCAATCTCACACTCAACTAAGGCTTGTCGAAACCTTTTTCCCTTTGAGGGAGCACTGAGGTGACAAATGGCATTAATACATGTTCATTTAAGTCTCAAAACCTTTTTCCAAGCTTTATCAAAAGGGGACTCCTTGATTCTTAGTGCCTACCATTCGATTCACCATTTGTGATCTACACCATCAATTTATCGTTGGAACTTTGATTCTAATAAAAAAGGACCACCATTTCACTGTGTGGCTACCATGTGCAAGTTGAAGGCTCTTTTTCATTATTTTTAGCTCAAAATAGTGCTAGAGTGACACATGGAGGATTTTGTATTCAACTTTATACTTAGGTTATTTTGGCCTCAAAATTTAGAACGTTGTATGATACTTAACCAAAAGAACATGAGAGTCCCAAGTATAAAACAAAAATTATAGAAAATGATTCTATAGTTCATGGAAAATCACTTGGGATCCATGCCTACATGAAAGAATCCTTAGCCTTGCTCGATAAAAAAGATGCCCAAAAGTGTGGCTCCCATCATTATTCCCTTAGAGTTTTTGTAGTGATATCTGGTACCTAATCCATTCTACCTCCATCGGGTACTCCCACTTTTTTAGAGATTGAAAAGCTCTATCTAGCTTGATGATATCCTTATGATAAAAGGATTGGAGACCTTACACCACTGAATGCAACTAGAACTCTAGTTTGGTCATTAGAGCCAAAACTGACCCCACCTTAGTGACATCAAAAGAGCCACTCAAAGATAATAGTTTGATCATTTTATTTCTCAATCAGTGGATTTTTTATCTAGTCTTTCATTAGGATAGTGGTGTCATCAAGGAAAGGGGAAGGGAGTCCTAGTTGAACCAAACCTTCAATGTGCCCCTTCATTCCTTTGACCCCTTCCTTTAAGAGATTCAGTAGATTCTTACATTTTAAAGTGGCCTTATTGCAACTTAGAGTGTCACTGACCTTCCCTATGACTATCCTTCTATTGGTGACTCCAGCTGCCTAAAGGGTCTCGTATGTCACATCATATAATTTTTGAATTAACACCTATGATTCAAGAACCTTAGCTGAGACTGACAACAAGATCTTCTCGATAGAGGAATCCACCCTTAAACATAATTTTTGTGCATCAAATATGAATCTGAGTGTAGGCCTAAGCTAGTGTAACATTGGTGGAGATCCTTTGGAAGTAAGAAACATAGATCCCCCTCACCATCTTGATAATACATATTGCCTTAGGTTATTGGGCTAACTGTTGGGTTAACTGGGTGACCTTATCCTTTATTGCCTTCCACCTAACCTTCAATCTACTCTTTTCTATGTTGGAAACACTTAGCTTCCATTGAAGCTATGATGCCTTCATTGCCTTGTCATTGATCTTTTTCTCTAAGAGCTTATTCTCTTTCTCCAAAAACTTGGTAGATGCTTTGATTCAATCAAGCTCCTCTTGGAGCATGGATGCTTTTTCTTCTGAAGTCCTCAAGACTTCTTTGGATATTACCCCATTTAAGTCCCTATTGAGTTGGGCAATTTATTTGTCTTTGGACTTAAGCTCTAGGCTTAGATGTCTTACTGTGTTTTGGGCTTGAGTTAAGCTTGATTTTGCCTTCTGAGAACTGATTAGATTTTCAAAAAATCTATGTCAACCATAGTAGTAGTCTCATTCATTAGCTCCACTTTGTCCCGTGGCCTAAACTGAGTTAGGCCCATTGCCACTTCACTCATTGTATAATCTGTAGGCTAAATTTTATTGAGTGGCATGCTCACATTAGGAAGCATGTGGGAGACAATGAGGGAACATTTATTGTGGTCATAAAAATATCATATTTGTTGTGTGGCCATAGACCTCATCTCCTTATTTCTCTGATTTTCCTTTCTTATCTCTCTAGCCCTCTTTGCAAAGTCAGATTATGTATGGAATTCTAAGGGAGAGCTCAAAACACCACTCACAAAAAGAGACCCATGGGGTAAACCATAAGGCATGTTGATAGACTACTAAGGTTGATCTTGTATGGGATATGGGTTTATCAAAACCCCAGGAGAAAAGGTTAGCAAACTCAATTATTGGGAAGTGAGAGTGAAGGGGGAATCAAATGGCATTAATGATTAAGTATGTATATTCAAGAGGACTGAGAATGACAAGCCATGTGAAGGGGGTGTCATCATATTATGAGTTGAAGATTGAGGTAGAGTTATGTATGAGGCAAGCTCTACCTCTTTTTTTTTCTCCCTCTTGTTGACGTAGTGGATTGCACCTAGGGCAGGATGCCTAGCTCCCGCCCTTCCACACACAACAATGGAAACTCCCCTCTTGCCTGTGGGACCAGTAAAGCTAGAGGGGAGAGTCTCTAGATAAGGGCTAGCTCCCTCTGATGTATCTTTTAGGCCCTGGTTTCTCCTACTACTAACAAATAAAATTAAAAAGGGGGGATGAAAAGAGAGAGAGAGAGAGAGAGAGAGAGAGAGAGAGAGAGAGAGAGAGAGAGAGAGAGAGAGAGAGAGAGAGAGAGAGAGAGAGAGAGAGAGAGAGAGAGAGAGAGAGAGAGAGAGAGAGAGAGAGAGATGTTGAAAATAGAACCCAAGCCTAAAAATTAAAAGGTGATACACCAAAAAAGTTTTATCCACTCAGACCCGAACATACGCTTTTCACTAGGAAGAAACGCCCATACACTTCATCTGACATGGGAAACTCTTCTATTTTAGTGAGTTAGGGGTCTGTAGAGATACAGGGAGGAAGGAACTACCAAAGGTGCTCTGTGACACACTTAGGAAACCTATTCACATGCACCTATATTCCTGCTATAGACACTTCTAGCAGACTTGCAGAAAAGAGACTTCACAATGCACTAGACATTTTGTAATCGATCTGTGAAAAGCATGAAAGACAATTACTTAAGACAAAATAAGAACACAGACATATACTTTAAAGTGCAAGTCCAGATAGAGGTAAAAATGCCAAGTCCTTATTCAAGGTAAAATTTGGCAGCTCTGTCTTACAAGCCTGAGAGATTTTTGGGTAGAGTTTTGCCTTAAGGCTAAGAGAGTGGATCCTTCTCAAATGAGAATTTTTACAATATATAAAAAGAGGAAGAGAACTTGGCACTTCTTTTGAAAAGAGTTTGGCACCCTTTGATGAGCTAGCCCATGTGTGTTGAAAACATTAGAAAGAGGAAGTCACTGTTATTGATGTCATTCTTCTAAAAGAGGCCTACTGGAACCATGCTATATAATCACCGAAATTGAATTTGGTGTTCAAGCATTAATGTGGAAGCACAGGCTGTGCATCTTTTTTGCAAATAGATTGCAGTTTGTCCCCTTTTAAATGCAAACTAGAGAAGATGGGCCGCGTCATTTACTGTTTGCACCATTTGGTGATCATTTGGCAATAAATCACCTTCCCTTTGCCACTTAGACTACTTTGTCTCTTTCTGCACCTTGTCTTCTTCCTTGCCTTGTCTCTTTTTGGCTCCTTCAGCCCTCAGGGGCTATCTTTTGGCAGGTTGCTACATTCTTTGGGCTCTCGCTACTTGCCTTGGCCATTTTCTACCGATTCTAGTGAGTGACACATGGCACGTTCCACTGTAAAATGGGTAGGACATGTGGTAGCATCTGCTTGACTCATGGAAGCTTTAGGCACCCTTTAAAGGTCCTACATAAGAGGACATGTGTCAGATTCCACTTTATTTAGCAATTCATCTAAGGCCCACCACAATTCTCATGGGACAAAAGAGAGAGACCGCAGAGGCTGACACTTGTTGGCTTCTACCAAGCCTTGTAGGGGACACATGGCACGTTCTGTTGCTCCTAAAAAAGCATGTCAAATCCTTCTGCGGTTGCCACTTGGTGCCTTCTGCGCTCTGGGTTTCTTGGTGTAAAATTTGACATTTGTGGGCCCGTCACAATTTGAAAACCAATGGCTAGTCTATCTTCTTAAAGTTGATAGCTTTTGGGATGTCACCATCCTTGGCAAATTCCTTTGGGGCTCTTCCTGCTTCGGCCCTTTTCCCTGCAAGCTTTTTCTTTGGATTTTTCTTGGATTTTTCTCTCTGATAGCCTAACTATTGACGCAGTGGATTGCACCCAAGGTGGGATGCCTAGCTACCACCCTTCCTCATGCAAAAATGGAAACTCCCCCTCTCGCCTATGGGACTGGTGAAGCTAGAGGGGAGAGTCTCTAGATAAGGGCTAGATCCCTCTGATGTATCTTTTAGACCCTAGTTTCTCCTACTGCTAACAAATAAAATGAAAAAGGGGGGGATGAAAAGAGAGAGAGAGATGCTAAAAATAGAACCTAAGCCTAAACATTAAAAGGTGATATACCAGAAAAGTTTGGTCCACTCAAGCCTGAACACACACTTTTCACCAGGAAGAAACGCCCATACACTTCATCTGACGTGGGAAAATCTTATGTTTCAATGAGTTAGGGGTCCGTAGAGATACAGGGATGAAGGAACTACCAAAGGTGCTCTGTGACACACTTAGGCAACCTATTCACATGTGCATATATTCCTACTGTAGACACTTCTGGCAGACCTGCAGAAAAGAGACTTCACAATGCACTAGACATGTTGTAATCAATCTGTGAAAAGAATGAAAGACAATGACTTAAGAAAAAAGAAGAACATAGACATATACTTTAAAGTGTAAATCTAGATAGAGGTAAAAATGCTAAGTCCTGATTCAAGGTAAAAACTGGCAGCGCTCTGCCTTACAAGCCTGAGAGTTTTTTGGGCAGAGTTTTGCCAGTTTTTACCTTGAATTAGGACTTAGCAATTTTACCTCTATCTGGATTTGCACTTTAAAGTATATGTCTGTGTTCTTATTTTGTCTTAATTCATTGTCTTTCATGCTTTTCATAGATCGATTATAGCATGTCTAGTGCATTGTGAAGTCTCTTTTTTGCAGGTCTGCCAGAATTGTCTACAGCAAGAATATAGGCGCATGTGAATAGGTTGCCTAAGTTTGTCACAAAACACCTTTGGTAGTTCCTTCCTCCCTGTATCTCTATGGACCCCTGACTCACTGAAATAGAAGAGTTTCCCATGCCAAATGAAGTGTATGGGAATTTATTCCTAATGAAAAGTGTATGTTCAGGCCTGAGTGGATCAAACTTTTCTGGTGTATCACCTTTTCATTTTTAGGCTTAGGTTCTATTTTCAGCATCTCTCTCTCTCTTTTCATCCCCCCTTTTTCATTTTATTTGTTATCAGTAGGAGAAACTAGGTCCTAAAAGATACATTAGAGGGAGCTAACCCTTTGATTTAGAGACTCTCCCCTCCAGCTTCGCTGGTCCCACAGGCGAGAGGGGAGTTTTCATTGTTGCGTGTGGCTAGGCATCCTACCCTGGGTGCAATACACTGTGTCAATAGTTTTTGGCATGCCTGGTGGGACCAACTAGGACAAGTTGTGTCCAAAGAGTTGAAGAATTTTTGGTGTGTTCTTCAACCAACCAGCCTTTGGAGGCTTTTTCATCAACACCAATGGCTAATCCGAGTTGAATCAGCTAGTTAAGCAGCCTAGTGCCAGTAAAAAATCACATTTTTGTATGTATAATTCCTTTGCACAAAATTATGGACCTTGTATTCCTTCATATGACTTCGATCAGACTCATAATTTTCATGCAATCACCTCAAGCAGCTCTCCTAGTTGCCCTTCAACGATAAGGGAGGTGGCACTGGAGTTTGAGAAGCAAGTAATGGAGATAGACAGACTGGATGAGCAATATGGATATCCGTAGGAGCTGATGTATAAAGAGGAGTGTTTGTTCAGGCAAGCTTAGGCATTGCAATCCATGGAGGAAGAGGTAGCAAAATGGAGGAATCTATTCATGCAAGGTATCCATCCTTGCGTGCCCCCTCCTATTCTAAATAAAGCCCCCTCTTATGCACCAAATCCTTTCTATCAGATGGCACTTGCTCATTCTAGCTCATCTGATGCATCAATCAACCCTGCTCTTGACCCCGTGCACCCAGCCTTCAAGCATCAAAGGGAACTAGAACAACCTCCCATGGAGATGAACTTTCTAAATTCCTTAGACTGTGAATCTTCCTTTGGGGGAAACATTATGAACTAACACATCTCTCTTGAAACTGCTCCTACTCATCATGATGATGCTGGTGACCTCCAAGAAAGACTCTTTTAGGATAATCTAGTCAAGCAAATTGAGGATTTAGAGGCTAGGATGAGTCTACTTCGTGAAAGAGAAATGGAATTTTTAGACCTTGTGGAGGAGCCCCAAGACCTTAGAGAAAAAAAAGTTTCTTCCTATTCACAAGAGCAAAATTCCAATTCTGAGATCCTGAACTGGAAGAAAATAGTAGAATCATGGGGCAGAAAGGAGGAGAAGAAAGGTTTTGCTCAAAACCTTGAAGAAGATGAGGCTGCTCCTGCTCATGATGATGCTAGTGACCTCCAAGAAAGGCTCTTCCAAGAGGATATGGCCAGAATAATTATAGAGTTGGAATCCAAAGAGAGATTTCTTAGCCAACGTGTGATGGATGGTTTAGACCCAATGGCACATTCTATGTCTGAACACACCCCATCTACACACTTCCAAGAGAGATATCAAGCCACACCTGATATTGATGAAGTGTTGGACAAGTGGAAGGAGGAGAATCATTTGATTTTAGCTCAAGGACTGCCTCCCCTTCCACATGGTTGTTTCACTTTAACCCTTCTCAAGGAAGAACCTGTTTTACACGAGGCGAGTGAGGAGCAGAAGACCCAATCTGCAGTTTCCCAAGAGGCTATCATGAGTGACAACAAAGAAGAAATCATCATCGATGCCCCTTGTGAAGACTTTATCAGCAATGGAGAAGACGTAGGTCGCACATACATGTAGATGTTCCAGCAATACGAAGAGGAACTTAAGCATGGTGAGCTCTCTCCCCCTTTGTTTGATGAACTTCCTTGTTGCTTCGATGAGGAGGATGACTATGCCAAGGAGCCTAAGTTGGAGGAGGATCAGGAGAATATCTTTGAACATCTAGAGATCTTGATCATTGAAGAGGAAAAAGAGAGGTTTGTCTACCTTGAGGAAAGCCTTGAAGAAAAAAGCTTTGAACAAAGAGGTGATGCTCTGTGGGATGAGCAATCAGTTTGTGAATCTATTTTAGACATCACAACAGTCACCCTTCTTCAAGAAGGCCAAGAGGAAGCAGAGGATGAGTTTGATAGGATCTTCAATAAAGTAGAAGGGGATGAGTCAAACCATGATGCATTGCAGAGGGACTTTGCATATCAAGGGGCTTATGGTGATGAGCCAGCAGCCATTGATTTCTTGGTGAAATGCACCAACATGAAGGACTAGCATTCAACAAGCCTCCAATAACAAGAAGTATACATGTATGTTAGAGGCATGTTTGATTCTGATCCACTTGGATACAAGCCAACCCAGGTGGCAGGCAAGAGGAGTGGGTCACCAACTCTCCATTTCATTTAGCCACTTGTCTGGCACCATAAGTTTCCTTGCTAGGAAGGAGACTTAAGAAGTTTTCCCTTTGATCCAGGAGGGAGGAAAATATTCCTAGTTAGCTATATATAGTAGTTTGCTTTTAGTTTCTTTTCCTGCTTTCCCTAAGTACAGTTTGCACAAGTAGTGTTTTTAGTCTTGTGTGTGTTTTCCCTTGTGTCTAAGGTAAAAAACTTCATGTTTGATTTTTGGATCCTTGGGGCTATTGCTAACCTTTATTCAAAGCTGCATTTTGACTCCGTGCCCAATGGACTACAAGTCAACTGGTCTCTAAGCATAGCAAGGATGCTTCCCCTGGGAATCACCAATTTGTTGACCATTTTTGTCCAATAGGCCAAAAATTGGTCCCCCCTTTTTTCATGCTGTTCTGAGCCAATAATTTTGATTTTTGCACAAGTCTTTCCATTTCTATGGACTCTACAGGTTTTCTATGAACTTCACAAGGACTTCTACGAACTTTGTAGGTGTAGTCTTTTGGCAGACGAAGAACCAGTTCAGAGAGTGCAAGGTTTTACAAAGCTTCTTTGGACTCTTGTCTGAAGAAATTCATAAGGAAAGAAAGCTAAAATGGTTCAAGGACACTTTTCCTTAAGGTTGGAAGAGTGGTTCAACGACATAATCTTTCCAAGAGTTAGCACCTTTGAAACATTGAACCATTGAACCGGTTCAATGCCTTGGTTCAACACTTCAGTTCAAAGGCTTGGTTTAATCGGCAAAGTTCACCGCTTGGTTCAAAGCCTTGGTTCAATCAGTCAGTTCATTGCTTGGTACACTTAGTCGGTTCAATCACAAAGTTCATCGGCTCAGTTCAAAGGCTTGGTTCAATTCAGTTGGTTCAACATTTCAGCAAAGTTCAACGCTTTGGTTCAAAGCTAAGTTTATCACTTTGGTTTAAAGCTAAGTTCATTGAACCGGTTCAATGCTTCAGTTCAAAGCCTTGGTTCATCACGACAATTTCAAAGGCTTGTTTTAAAGCAGCACAGTTCAAACAAATGGCACGCAGTGTTGAACTGTTGAACCATTTTTGGTTCAAGCGGTTAGTTCAATCGGGTGGTTCAAAGGAGTGTCCACAAAGCCGAAGGATAAGTGCCCTTTCGAAAGGTAGTCAGGCACAAAGGCACCCTTCAGAAGGGTCATTTTCAAGAAGGCTATAAAGGACAATTTATTTCAAAAAAATTTCTAAGGCAGTCGGTAGAGGCAAGGAAGAAATCCTTCAGACTTTTTGTCTGAAGGAATTCAGAAAAACTGTAAACAAGAAACCTGAAAGAAAGGGACTTAAGGCAAAATCAAAAGACATGTGACAATTTCTTTCAAACTTTTTGTCCAAAGGAGTTCCTTCAAATAAAAGTCCAAAGAAATTTGGGGAGGCCACCAGACAGAAAAAGCTAAGAAAATTCCAAAGAAAAATCCCACGGGGAAAAGGGTCAAAGTAGAAAAGCCAAAGTAGGAAGAGGCCTGAAGGAATTTGCCAAGGACGGTGACGTCCCAAAAGCTGTCAACTTTAAGAAGATAGACTAGCCATTGGTTTTCAAACTGTGATGGGCCCGTGAATATCAAATTTTACACCAAGAAACCCAGAGCATGAAAAACACCAAGTGGTAATCGTGGAAGGCTTTGACATGCTTTTTTAAGAGCAGTGGAATGTGCCATGTGTCCCTTGCAAGGCTTGGTAGAAGCAGACAAGTGTCAACCTTCGCGGTCTCTCTCTTTTGTCCCACAAGAACTATGGTGGGCCCTGGATGAATTGCTAAAGAAAGTGGAAGCCAACACATGTCCTCTTCCATAGGACCTTCAAAGGGTGCCAAAAGCTTCCATGAGTCAGGCGGATGCTGCCACGTGTCCTGCCCATTTTATAGCAGAATGCGCCATGTGTCACTCACTAGAATCAGTGGAAAATGGCCAAGGCAAGCAGCGAGAGCCCAAGGAACGTAGCGGCCCACTAGAAGATAGCCCTCGAGGGCTGAAGGATCTAGGAAGAGATAAGGCAAGGAAGAAGACAATGTGCAGAAAGAGACAAAGTAGTTCAAGTGGCAAAGGGAAGGTGATTTATTTCCAGATGATCACCAAATGGTGCAAACAGTAAATGGCACAGCCTGTCTTCTCTAGTTTGCATTTAAAAGGGGACAAACTACAATCTATTTGCAAAAATTAGGCATAGCCTATGCTTCCACATTAATGCTTGAATGCCAAAGTGAATTTCGGTGATTATATAACATAGTTCCAGCAGGCCTCTTCTAGAAGAATGACATCAGTAACAGTGACTTCCTCTTTCTGATGTTTTTAGCGCACATGGGCCAGCTCATCAAAGGGCACCAAACTCTTTTCAAAAGAAGTGCCAAGTTCTCTTCCTCTTTCTATATATTGTAAAAATTCTCATTTGAGAAGGATCCACTCTCTTAGCCTTAAGGCAAAACTCTGCCCAAAAATCTCTCAGGCTCGTAAGGCAGAGCTGCCAGATTTTACCTTGAATCAGGACTTAGAATTTTTACCTCTATCTGGAATTGCACTTTAAAGTATATGTCTATTTTCTTCTTTTGTCTTAAGTCATTGTCTTTCATGCTTTTCACAGATCAATTACAACATGTCTAGTGCATTGTGAAGTCTCTTTTTTGCAGGTCTGCCAAAAGTGTCTACAACAGGAATATAGGCACATGTGAATAGGTTGCCTAAGTGTGTCACAGAGCACCTTTGGTAGTTCCTTCCTCCCTATATCTCTATGGACCCCTGACTCACTAAAATAGAAGAGTTTCCCATGTCAGATGAAGTGTATGGGCGTTGCTTCCTGGTGAAAAGTGTATGTTCGGGCCTGAGTGGATCAAACTTTTTTGGTGTATCACCTTTTCATTTTTAGGCTTAGGTTCTATTTTTAGCATCTCTCTCTCTCTTTTTATCCCCCCCTTTTTCATTTTATTTGTTATCATTAGGAGAAACCAGGGCTTAAAAGATACATCAGAGGGAGCTAGCCCTTATCTAGAGACTCTCCCCTCCAACTTCACCAGTCCCATAGGTGAGAGGGGAGTTTCCATTGTTGCGTGTGGAAGGGCAGGAGCTAGGCATCCTGCCCCGAGTGAAATCCATTGCATCAACACCTCCTAAGATGTTATTTTTCACTTCTTCTTAGGGATATTCAAGGGATCCTCTTCAATTTTTTGGATTGTCACCAGCTGAGATGAGTCCAACACTTCTTGTGTGAAATATGTTTCCTAAAGGGAATCTAAAGGTGCCACCACTACAGGGGCTTGAGAACTAAGCTAGGTCATCCTTTGCCTTTCTACTTCATTGAGTGGTAGTGGTCATGTTGAAGTAGTGTGCACCATTGTAGATGCCTCTATCTATTGAGACACCCTTTGAGGCTCTAGGATGTTGCTAGTATTTGGACTGGAAGCTGGAGTAATATAACACTTATCCCACAGGGTCTCCCATTGCACATTTATGGGTACATCTTTAAAATTTTGGGTGAACTCACTTATCTCTTGCCTATACCTCCAGTAGGTGGCTATTTTCTCTTAAAACTAGTCCATCATGACTAAATCCTATCTTAAACCCTTAGACATGACCCTTGTTGGGTCAAAAGTCTAAATGGGTTGATAAAAAGACTCCCATGGGGCAGCTGAGATATCTTGTAACTCCACATATAAGTCAAGTGTATCTCTCCTGGGAGACCTCCTGTCCTAAAAAAACTTTTTGCTCTCATGCTTGAAAGGGGTATGGACCTTACTCTTGGCAAGCCAAGAGGTCATGAAACCATATGGGTCATATCTCCATAGATCCTGAATTAAAACTAACCCATAAGTGACCAATTTCCTCATCAGGATAAATTTTGCCTATCTCTTCACTATAATAACGCCACACCTAGTTAATGAAATGTCATGGAATGCCCTCTTATTTCTTCCTACTTCAAACTTAGAGTTAATGACAACTAATTTTTTGTGCCACTTCCAAGCCTACTACTCTACTGGTCAAAACTTTGGGAATCATAAAAGGCTCCTCCCCAAAACCATGAAACTTAATGAAAGAATGATGGGCCCCAAAAAATAAATCATAAGGGTGACAAGCATCAGACAAGATAGCCCAAATTGAGTCATTCATTATATTATTTATTCCTTCTGAATCCATCTCCCCCATTAGTGGTGCCATAAAATTCTCAAAAAACTCATAGGCATCTGATGACTCTAACAACACATGAGTCCATGCAGACACAGGGATAACCTTGTGGGGGTATACTGATTCTAAGTCCCATAGAGTCAAATCCATATGATGCTATAAAAATTGGGTATTTTGATACAAAATAAGATGGACCAGATATGAAGAATACCTGAAGGTAGGGTGAACATTGAAATTAGTCAGTTATTAGCTCATGGTGTAGGCAATGTGCTCTACAAAATTGAACTTGTATGCTTGTGACCTGGAGATGGTCTTCAGAGAAAAAATGGCTACCAACTACTAGTCATGTACCATTCCATCACTATTATCCCCAAAAATGAAGGTGAGGATCAAACATACATCCTAGGAGTCTGGAGATAACTTGCCTTTCTCAAAGGGCAAGGATGGAGTTTGAGTACTGTCATCTACTAGATGTAGTTCCTTATTTAAGAATACTTGTTTTTGGTGTACTTGAGACCAAACATGCCTCAACTGAGTCATGTCATAAAATATGGCAAAAGGGTCATGCTGTAGACCTAGCATGTCATGGATAGCCTATGGGTGATTATTACCTTGATCAATCCTTTTTGAGTTATCACGCTTGTGGGATTATAATTTCATGCACATAATTCCACAAATTTAGGGTATGAGTACACTGTGGGTGCTAGATATTGAGCTAGCCCTGAAGTCTAAACCCTCATAATAAAGGTTTTGGGAATCCTTTGATTTAACATTTTGGCATGTGCCACCTCTCTAAGGTTCTTAATCTTCTTTATTAAAATAGGGTCAATTTTTTAATTGCATAGTCGAGGATGAGGGAAGAGTCCCAGGAGATACCTTTGACCACTGCTCTGGTTCTTGGGTATATAGCTTTGGGCTATGCAGGAGCTGAGGCATATGAATTTGATGATGGTGATGTGGTGGCCATTTCAACTAAACTCTTTGCTATAAGAATACTCTTTGTTTCTCTTTAGCTCAATTACTATGCTCAATTGGGCTTAGATGCTAGCTCTTTTCTTGGCTCTAAGTAAACACTTTGCTTAATAGTGAAGAACAATGAGACCCAAATTTTCATTTTAACTCTGTTACTTCTATGAGTGAGAATTAATGCCTTTCCTTGATGGATAGTCATGTTTCATTAAAAATCACATTAATGCACCAAAAAAATAAATCTTTGAGATCTTCTATTCAAATTTAAAAAATTTAACATTAAAGACCCTAGGGAATCCACTAGATAGGCATCCCTTTAGAATGGCATAAGAGACAAAATTATAAGGGATTCTAGATAGCCTCCATGTTTGACACGTGTTGGAAGAACACTTATTTATAAGAGAGGTGGGTGAACAACCTCAAAAAAAGAAAATAGAAAGGAAACTAGCCTAGTTATGATACATTGGTCACATGATTCTTATATGAAGAGTTGAAGGAAAATCCCATTAATGAGAATATATAGAGACTCTCCCTCCATTGTCTCTAATTCATAAGCATTGCACTTATTAAAAGTAGTTATATTGAAGGGGCCTATCCACAAAGAATCAAACTTATCATGGTTTTTGGGTTTAACTACTCTCACATCCCATTTTAAGACCCAAGCACCAATTTTAAAATTAGGCTCTAAATTTCTTTGGTCAAACCAACTTTTGATTGTTTCTTGTCAACTTATCATTGACTAATGTGTTTATTCTCTTTTCTCCTGAAGCTCCAACAATTCTGTTAGTCTAACTTGCATTGGACCATTTTCTTCAACTTCTATTTGATTTATCAACTACAAGGCTGAAAGTTTGATAGAGATAGGCATTACTACCCCCTTTCCATATATTAGCTCATATGGAGAGGCCTTTATCACCTACTTAGGTGTTATCTAATCTACTCATAAATCTACCTTTATGTATTCATGCCATCTTCTTTTGTGTTCATTCCCCATTCCTTTGATGAGTCTAATCAAGGTCTTGTTAGTTGACTCTGCCAAACTATTCCCTTGTGGATAATAATTCGATGAAGTCTTTAGGTATATACCATTTTTCAATGCAAAATTAGACACTTTGGACCCTAGGAATGCCTTAGCATTGTTAGATATAATAATGCAAGGAGGTCCAAACCTAGTCATAATTTATTGCAGGAGATCTAAAATCACATTCTCTGTTGCTTCTTTTAAGGGTATTGCTTCTATCCACCTTGTGAAATAATATATTGCAATAAAGATCCACTTGTGTCCTGTGCTCAAAATTGGATTAATCATCCCAATAAAATCCAAGCCCCATTGTGCAAAATGTTCTTCAACAATTATAGGGCTAAGTGGCAATGTAGCATTTCTTCTCTTACCAATGTAAAACTAAAAAGATTGACACTTAATAACCATAATATGATAATCAAAAAACATATTGGGCTAGAAATACCTTGCCTAAAATATCTTGATAGCCATGGTCCTTGTAAAAAAATGGCCTCCAAATTTTCCATAATGCAGTTCATGCAAAACCTTTCCAGTTTCTTCCCCCTCTATGTATCTGAGTAGGATCCCATCAAAATTCATTTTGACAAGGAAAAGGTCTATTATAATAAAGTTGGACCCCTATTGTTGATAGTTTATTCTTTTCTTGTAGGGTAGATGACTCAGATATTGGCTAGTCTTTATGAAATTAACCCTCCCAGTCACCCAAGACTCTAATTCATTTCCTTGTATTCAGAGTAAAGTTTCTTCAACGGTTTGGTTCATTCTTCTGTTAGAGTTTCAGAATCTTGAGCAAGGTATTGACACAAGCCCCTCCCTCTTATTAATTTAGTGGGCTTAATTTCGATATGATATTCCAATATCTTAGTTATCCAATTGGCTCTCTTTTTGGTGATTTCACCCTCTATTATGTATTCCCTAACACTTGAATGTGTTACGAATATTGTGATCTTGTTGCTTGTAACTAAGTGCCTAAATTTTTTGAGCCTTTTAACAATAACATAAGCTTACCTCTCAACAAAATTATACCTTAATTCATAGTTCTAGAGAGTCCTTGAGAAGAAGGCAATTAGATGTTCTCCTTATTTTGTGTACCTTTGGGTTAGGACTGATGTTATGCTATGTTGTCCTCCGTAGACATACATGATGAACTCTTTTGAGAAGATGAGGTTGTGTAGGACTGGGGCATATGTAATTGCCCTTTTGATACTCTCAAAATCTTGTCGTCCCTCAATCATCCATTTAAAATTGAGATATTTTTTAAGTATTAGGGTGATGGGTCTAACCATTCTAGCAAAGTCTAAAATGAATCTACTTACAAATTTAATCTTTCTAAGGAAAGATTATACCACTTTTTTATTTACTACTAGGTATAAATCTAGTATTACCTTGACTCTTTCTATATCTATGGAGATCCCTTCTTTTGAGACAATGTGTTTGAGTAACTTCCCTTGATGTACTCTAAACACACATTTTTAGGGTTTAAAGAGATCCCATATTCTTTACACTTTTTAAAAATAGGCTCTAATTGATCAAAATGATCCTTGACAGACCTAGTGAAGATGGTGAGATCATCAAGATAAATCAAAATTAATTTATTTATTAATTCCCCAAAGGCAATATCCATAACTCTTTATAATGTAGCCCCTACATTAGAGAGTCAGAATGTAATTTTGGCATAAGTGAAATTCACCCACTTTGTTTTGCAAGTGGTCTTGTGTTGATCTTCTTCTGATAACCATATTTGATTATAACCCAAAAAACCATCCAATAAGGAAAACTTAGTTGCTCCTACCATAGTCTGTAGAATCTATTCCATTGAGGGTAAGGGGTAGTGATCCTTAAGAGAATCCTTATCGAGATCCTTGAATTCCACATAGAGTCTAATCTCTCCATTCTTTTTCCTTACTAGGACCAAGTTGGAAACCCATGTGGAGTGCTTGATGGGGAAGATGATCCTAGACTCTAGTAATTTCTTGAGCTCTTCTTCCATGAGATATTCTATCCTTGGATTAACCAACCTTTACTTTTGGTAGACAGGTTTTGATCCTTTAATTAGGTCAATAGTATGTTACACAATCTCCCTCTTATAACTATGAAGATACTTGTATGTCCACACCATTACCTTATCGTATTTGTGACATAAAGATACCAATATTTCCTTTTCCTTTTGAGTGGTCACCTTCCCAACTTTCAACTTTCTCCCCTTTGAGACTTCAAGTTCAGAATAGTCCTCTTTACTTGCCACAAACTTTCTTTTATCCATGTTTGTATCATCAGAATCAAAAAAATTCTCAAAGGTTATTAACCCCTTTAGAAGCTTATTGGACCTTAATTGTATGACTTTATCACCATACACCTCTTCAATCTTAGGCTATAATTGGTTTGCAAACACCCCTAACTGCTATAAAAAAAGTATGATCTGTTGATCACTCTTAAAGACCTACCAATTGTCTTTATTATCAGGTATAATGGGTTGAATTATTACCTTGATATCTTCCGTATTGGTTAGAAGATCTTTGGTTAGATCAAACTGGGATACAATTTGAGACATTCTATCTGCTTCGATGTTTTGAGTCCTTGGGATGACTTCAATGTTGAAAGCATCAAAACTTTTGATCAAGTCCCGTGTGTGTGTGGTTAAACCCTATGGTGGTAAGACCTCATCTTTAGCTTCTTTACTATAATAGTTTCTCTAATCTATTTGACTACTAACTCTGAGTCTCGGAGGGCTCTTAGATTCTTCATCCCTTCCTTATGAGAGAGAATCAAGCCATGGACTGGAGATTCATACTCTACTTCATTGTTAGTGTAACCAAATTAAAAACAAAATGCCTTAAGGATATTCTTCCCCCTTAGGGAAGTGAGGCATACACCTGCCCCTGAGCCCTTCTTACTTCTTGCTCCATCAAAATTTAGAGTCCACATCAAAGAATCCTCTATGGGGTTTTCCTTTGCAGTGATTTCACTCTCCATTATGTTAGGGATTTTGGGTAGATGATATAAGTTCCTAAACTAATGGAATCAAAGTTTCCAAAAGGATCATTTGATATCAAAGCTGACAAATAGTTCTCACCTTCTTGTTCACCAACTTCTTCCATTGATTCCTATATATAACTTCTTTCTTCTCTTGTGATCATTGCATGGGAGGATTTGAACCTTGATTCCATTTGGTTTGTAATATGTGTCTTACATAGGGGTTATGATAACACTTTCATCTTAGAACCATGCTTGGTCCTTAAAATCAGATGTGACTAATCAAGGGACATATATCCTCCAATATTTGTTGTAAAGTCTCTAGATAAGCACAATCTAAAGATAGGAGGGATGTCTATAACTAATATATCTTGTAAAATAGTCATGTTTGGGCAAGAATATAGCTGTAATAGAAGTCCTCTGATGATCCCAATGGTCTTCACTAACTTCCCATTGAGCTGCATGACTCCTTTAGTCAATTGATCATATTTGATCCTTAAGGCATCGACTATTAACTTGGGCATGACTGTAGTGCTTTCACCCAAGTTTATCATAGAGTTGTGAAGCAAATTTTTACCCACTATAAGATTCATATAGAAGGGGTTAGGTTTAGGCTTCCTTACCTCTTTTTTAACGTTCATTAGGATTGATGGTTGTTGTGGCTGGGATATTATCGATTGCTCTTTGCCTTTATTTGATGGAGCTTCCTTTGTGGTACTATAATTTGTGTCAGTATGATCATTTATTGCTTCTTTAAATAGTTCCTTTTTCTTGAGGATGGATAAAATATCCCATAAAGAAACATTAACAGGGACTTTCTTTAGCTATTCCACCACATTGATTGGTCAGAGTGGTTGTACTTTGGATTATTCTGGACACCTTGTCCTTTCAACTACCATGTTGGAAATCCCTTGAATATGTGTGGTCATTGGAACCTCTTAACTTGTCATGGGGACCTAAATAACTAGGGATGATGGTACCTTTCTTGATTCAGGGTTAATAGTAGGGACAAACTTAGAAGACTCAACCATCCTCCTTTTTTACCATGTGAAATAATCAAATTGAATCACATTTTTAGAGGTAGATGTTTCATTAATGAACACAAATTACTCATCTTCAATCCATGAGAACAAATCATCTTCAGGGGTAATCTCTCCTTCCTGTTCTAGTGACATTCCTTGCATCTGAGCCACCATGGCTATATTTTGAACTCTGGGTGGCTAGTGTGATCTTGATGAGGTTGCTTCTTAGTTTCCCATTCTTATTTTTTTAGCCACTCTCTATTGTATATTTATCATAGGGAAATCTCTTAGCATGTGAGAGTCATTACAAGGAAAACACCATGCATTTATTTCTTTTACCAAGTTGTTTTGGCCAAGGACCAAATCTCTTCCTGAGCTTGGCAGAACCATCTGAAATGGTAGGGGTATAGGGATAATCTGGTTAGGCGATTATGAAGAAAATGATCTTTGAGTCCCTTGGTACTGATTTGGTTGATAGGGGGTTTATTCCCTTGGAAACCCTAATAAGGAGGTCATTGGTGTGAAGTTTGGTTCCTCTTAAGATTGATAATTTAATTAGAGAAGGTTCTAAGGATGTTCTTGACAACATTCATCTCTGATGAGGCAGAAGATGTAGCTGTGACTAGTGTTTCTTGAGATGAAGGAAAGGTATATAGAGAAGTATTGGCCTGGGAATTACTAGGAAGCTCTTCTTGAGTTGGGAGGGATAATTTAGGGAACATAGGCATAGGAGGCCTTGGGGGTAATTTCTTGGCATCTATAAAATTATTCTCCACTTTTACAATGAGTTCATAAGCATCAAGAAGAGTCTACCCTCCTAGTGACTGAATCATGACTGAGATATCATAATTAAAAGATTTAAGATAAAAAAACAATTGCCATACTTGCAAGTGGTCGAGTTGAGATTGGGATTCTTTGCCATGTCTTCTGAAATCTAGTGTTGAAATCAGTCATTACTTCTTGGGGGACTCTCTTAATAGTGATTAATTATTTTAGGAGGGATGATCTATCTCCCTTTTTTCTAATCTATCATATAATGCAGTTCCTAATTGGTCCCAATTTGTAATAGAATTTGGCATGAAAGATCTATACCAATCAAGATATCTTCCCTTTAAAGAGGTGATGAGTAGTATCAAGGCTACATTTTTGTGTGTAATAAAGTGGATAGTACATACATTGACCACATCTCACAGAGGCTCTACTAGAGTCTTGAAGTCCTCTCTAGTGAATTTAGATATTGCTTTTGAGCATTAGTTAGAATGGGATCCCATGTATCAGGAGGCATTGGTAAGATAAGTGGGCTTCCACCATTCCAATTGACAAAGTTTCTGAATGGAGCCTGAGTAACCATTTGACCTCTCAATGTAACTTGTTGAGTTGGCCTTCTCCTTGAAGTAGTCACCAAAGGTGTTACTAAGAGTCCTAGTTTTATCACAAATTGGGATCTTGTAATTGGCCCATGAATCTCCCTCCTTGAAGGATTTCCGCTCATACACTTCTAAAAAAAATTTGGTCCCATTGAGCATGCCAGAAAAACTGTTGATGCTTAATTTTGAAAATAATCACCAAAGTTTTGGGAAGTTTCAAAGATGTAGGACTTGACCCTCAAAATAACCTCTAGATTTTAAAAATGATAGCTCTTCTCTTAGGGTTTGGTGTAAAGGAAAAATAAATAAGGCATAAAGAAGTATTTGAATTACTAAGGTGATGCACCAAGATTTCTTTCTTTTACCAAATGGCACGATAATTAGTACTTGACAAAATCTACCAAAAATATTAAAGAGCTTAAATCATATCAATCATTTCAACATAAACTATAGAAAAAATTAGAGGCTTACAAAAAAAAAAGATAACTTGAATCTTCATCTATCTAAAAAGCATGGAGTTAGAATTAACAACATTTACTGAAAAGATTAAAGAGTATATAGCATGATTAATAATCTCAGTATTTATGAAAATATAACCAAAAGATCATAACACCAAATGAGAAGCAAGAATTAGAAATAGACTACAATTACATAGAACACCACTCTCTCTTCATGGTTTGATAGGAGAACAAAGTAAATAAGGGAGAATGCACTGAATATAATGCTTGATCCCTCAGGGGAGGCACCATTAAGGTTGTAGAAAGGCTTCCAAAAAAAACTAGCTTCTAAAATCTCTATTTTCTAGATGATTCTTCTTCATTTTTTCTCCTCTCCTCCTTCATAAGATCCCTTGATCAACTACTTATATCCCAAAATATTCATTGTGAGTCACTACCACTCTCTTGGGGTCTAACTGCTTGTCCACAAATTCTAGATCTAAGAAATTACATGCTGTTGGAGCTGAACAACCTAGATCTTACTATTGTTATATTTGCTAACTGTCCCTCTAATTCAATTTTAATATTTGATCCTCATTTATCCTTAATATGTAGTCTCCTGAAGCATGGACACATGGAGGCTCTTGTAGCCTTTTATAGTCACTAAGACTCTTTCCTACTTTTTACTTAGCTTTTAAATTAAATGACCTATGGAGGTTCTACACCATAGGATATATTACTCCCAACTGAGTTATTGATCCTTTTCCTACCATCTTCGAGCTACACGTGGAAGCCTCTCATAAGTTGAGACATCTTTGATATTTGCCTTAGACTCTAAAGAGTGTAATGGTGACACATGGATACCCTCCACAAGCTTCTTCCTCTCATGTTACCTTTTGACTCAAAGTAAAATGTCATTCACCTATGTGTCAGTCTTGCACTCAATAGAGGCTTGTCAAAACTGTTTTCCCTTTGAGGGAGAGCCAAGGTGACAAGTGGCATTAATCCATGTTTATTTGAGTCTCAAAACCTTTTTACAAGCTTTATCAAAAAGGGACTCTTTGAAGCTTAGTGCCTACCATTTGATTTGTTGTTTATGATCCATAACATTGATTTAATGTTAGGAATTTGATTTTAATAAAAAAGGACCGACATTGCATTGTGTGGCTGATATGCGTAAGTTGAAATCTCCTTTTCATTCATTTTAGCTCAAAATAGTGCCGAAGTGACATGTGGAAGATTTTGTATTTAGATTTATACTTAGGTTATTTTAGCCTCAAAACTTAAAACGTTGTATGATACTTAACCAAAAGAAACATGAGAGTCTCGAGTATAAAACACAAATTGTAGAAAATGATTCTCTAGTATCCTATGACTATTTTTCAAACTCGTAGGGTACTTTGAATTTGAAAAATAGTCATAGCGTACTTGGCTATACATATATATATATATATATATATATATATATATATATATATATATATATATATATATATATATATATATATATATATATATATATATATATATATGAGTCCATTTGAGTTTGAAAAATAGTCATTGGGAGAAGGGGAATATTATATGTATCAGATAAGTATCGACTACCGATACCAACCTAGTTTGATGTTATTGACCCATGTACAAGTGGATTGAACTGAATGTTTGGAGATGTATGTCTAGGATACTATGAGAGTTTGAAATAGATAGTGAGGTTTTTCTAGGTGTGTAATAGAAAAATAAAAGGATCATACTCATAAGATAACATGTAGGTGTGAGACAAATAGGTTAGGACCATGTTTGTGAATGTAAGTCATATATGGTAAATGTATGTCAAAATTTTCATTCTCAAATACTTAATACTAGATTTTAGTATCTACAGAGATACCAAAATCTCAACACAATCTCCAATTACAAATTAATACTATGGCATGTGTTCTCTTCTAGTTATTATTATCAAGATGGCATCATCTAATCAATCTAGAAATGATTTAAAGAGAATTATAATAAATTTAATGCCTAAATGAGATATGACTAGCATCAAAAGGTCATGCTAAAAATGCACTTGTAGATGAAGAAAATATGAAGCCAAGATAAATATATGGGAGTATTATGATGACATTATGGCAAATGAGAGAGACATTATTCTTAGGTTTTATAGTGGAGAGTTATTCTTCACTATATGGAATATGAATAAACATAAAATACCCATACGCAACACATGAATATATTATTTTAGAAAGGTGTCAAACCCTAATTATTTTGAGAACCCTCATATCATCCCTTGAACTATTAAACATTATGATGACAAGTATAGTATAGTTAAAAATTTTAAGGGAGGTTTTTTTGGATATTAGTGTGAAAAGCATAAAAAACATGTTTGGGCTTGTCAAAACCACCTTGACAACCCTAAACATGAAGTTGGTTGAGTTGAAATATAAAAATAACATTATATGTTAGAGAAAAGTAGAACTTCAAAAGCATGTAATTGATCCTAAGATAATGTTGGGTGAATATTTTGTCAACCAGCTAATTGGTGAGCAAAATAGGTCTTATCATCCACAACAAAGGAGATTGGTTGGCCCAGTGTGCAGGCATACTACATCAGAGGTGGAAAAGTCTCTCCTCTCATCAAGGAGAGGTTCCCTATAAATATGCAAGAGCTATATACTATAGATATATAAATAAAAAATAACACTCAGGGGTAGGATTCACCATCCATCTCTCTTCTTTCAAAGATGATGTTAACAAACAAAGGAGAAAATCTAGGTATAAACATTGAAGGCACTTCTCTTCTTTTAGAAGTGTTCTTTCAGGAAATAGCAGGAGTTCTTTCAGGTAGTGACAAGAAGCAGGTAACAAAGGGCGTAGTAACCAGCAGCCTGATGATGTAGCACAAAGTCTCCACCTCGACTACCTAAGAGTGAAATACAAAGGACAATGAGGTCATAAAGTCATCCCTAGGTTCTTTACATAGGAATAGAATACGAAGGATAATGAGGGCACAAAGTCATCCCAAGATCCTTTACATAGAAATAAACTAAAAACACACACTAAAAACAACTATAATAGCACAAAGTTTGAAATTAGCTGACTTTAGGACATCTTCCTTTTCACTTCCACTAGTTCTGCCTGTTAAATTAAATAAACAAGAATGCATCTAGAAGATAGACATAAGAAAAATCTCCTAAAATGACACAAGAAATAACAGCACAAAGTCTGCAAGTCTCTTGCTTTCTCATTCAAATAAAATAAAATGATCAACAATCTAAGCTCAAAGTCTCAGTATTCACCTTTCAATAGGAAGAGTTTTTGCTTCTGTAAATGAAAATATCTCTTTTGCATAATGAGAGAAATTACAATGTATAGTCACCAAGCAAGGCTTGGTTCTCTTTCCCATGGGATGGCCCATGCTGCAGTCAATGCCTTCAATGCGCCTTTAGTTCTATCTAGAGGGCCATGTTGGAAGTAGTGTCTTGCCTTAACTATGGCGTGTCCATTCATCTAATATGTCTTTTCTTTGGTATGGATTAACTGGTCCTTTTCCTAGTGCCTATGTAGCTATCCAATTTGCCATTACTTCATGGAAGAAAAATAGGCTACATCCTTGATTTGGTGTACTCAGATGGCCACTTGATCCACTGTTCCACCTACTAGAAATAATTCTTTTGAAGATATTTCTGATCTTTTTATATTGTTCCTCTCTCCCCTATAGAAATTTGAGCCTTCGGGCTCTCTTTTCAGCCAGTTTCTTGGTTTACTTTTCAAATTTTTCACCATATTCAAATATTAACGGATATTCCATTACATTAAATTTGATGTCGACAGGGTCGTCAATGGTCACCAATTGCTTGAACCATGTTGAGCCTTAAAGATTTGAACATGGGAAGTTAATTGGTTCATCGGTTCATTTTGTCTCTTTTTTTCCATCGCTTCTTGGTTCAATCACTTTCCTGCTCCTTGGTTTAACCATCTATTGAACCATTTGTTTGCTGCTTCTTTCTTTGCTTGAGGCCGCCTTTGAACCTTTGAACCTATGAACCATTGAAATTTGAACTCTTTCATTTCAATGTTCAATCGGTTCACTGGTTCATCCTTTGTCCTATTCAATCATTAATTCCTTTATCTTTATAAGTTCCTTTGGGGACTTGAAGTGTTGAACCTTCAAACTAGTCGAACCTATTGAACCATTTGGTTCAAGGTTCAATGGTTCAATCCTTGTTCTTTGAAATCCTTCTTTGTCTAAGTCTTTGAAGGCTCTTTTCTGCATCTTCATTCAGCCCTTTTAAAGCTTTTGGACCACTCTGAAGGGAAGGTGTCCCTTTGGGTCTTTGGAAAAGGTCCTTTTCTCTGTTGTCAAGTGCCCCCCGCAAGGGTACCTACCCTTTGAGATCTTTCAGGAGGCCTTTGGGCTTCTTTTCCTTTGGCGGGATTTTACCTTTTTTGGTAGACTTTGGCCTTTGGGATTTTTTCGCTGGACTTTCCCTTCGGATAAAAAGTCTGAAGGAATTCCTTCAGACATTTTGTCTGAAGGAAAGGTTCCTTTCCTTAGTCGCTCATTCCCTTCAATTTCTTCAAGCTTTCTTCTCAGGTGAATTCCTTCGAACAAAATGTCTGAAGGATTTTTGCCTTAGTCATTTTCCCATGGAAATTTTTTTGAAAGAATTCTTTTGGCCTCTTTCACTTAGTAATTTCCTTCGAACAAAAAGTCTAAAGGAAATGTTACCTATCGACCTTTGAACAAATATGAAGGAATTCCATCTTTTCTACCTTTGCTCCCTACCCTCCGCAAGGGCACTTGGCCTTGGTTCACTACCCTCCACAAGGGCACTTAGTCCTTTGTCTTTGGGGTAGCCCCTTGAACCTGCCGATTGAACCAACCGATTGAACCAACTTTGGTTCAACGGTTCAATGGTTCAATCAGTTCAATCCCTTTATTCGGCTAAGTCCTTTTGATCTTTTGAACCAAAAGCATTGAGCCATTTGGTCGTTGAACCCGTTAAACCATTGAATAAACATGGTTCAAGGTTCAATGGTTCAATGGTTCAAGCCTTTGTTTTTCACTAAGTGTTGAAGTTGTGGAACCTTGAAATGGTTGAACTTTGAACCTTGACAAATGCGCTTAACTCTTGTCAACGATGTTGAACCTTGAACCCATTGAACCCTTGAACCTTTTGGTTCAAGGTTCAATGGTTCAATGTTTCAACGGATCAATCCTTGCTTAGAAGCTTGCTAATGAACCCTTTTGGTTGAACCAAGGCTTTGAACCAATCCTGAAAATGCCTAAGTGTTGGAAACTTGCTCTTTTGATTGAACCCACCTGTAGAAGCCTTTGAACCTATTGAACCTGTTAATCCCTTAACTAAAAAAGCTTGAAAAATGAGGAATTTGAATGCTCAAAACAAATTTTGAAAAGGGAAGAGAGGATTTTGGTGTGTTAAACCAAAATAGCTCACATGTTGTCCCAAAAATGAGTGATATTTTTGGGGACAACAGCTGGCTCCTAGTTGGATAACTTCCTTCAGTTGAAAACTTGGAACATTTGAGGGGAGTAGAAACTAGAATCTCCAGTGCCTTAAAGTATGTCTATTGGGCTTTGGAGTCATGCTACTCAAAAATAAAGGCTCCAAAAAATGGAAATGAACAACACAAGGAAGAAACAAAGACTATGTAAATATACATATGTACATGTGAACTTATCTGATACTTCAGGAATTGAAGTACTTTAGATGCTGCCCATTGTGAGGCAAAGAAAAGAGTGTGTCATCTTGATACTTTAATAGGAATTTATTTTCACCATTGATCTGATGGATTATAAATGGGCCTCTCCAAAGGGAATCAAACTTCCCATGCATCCCCTTTGGTTCTCTCCTTTTGTCCCACAGTAGGACTTGATCTCCAACCTAGAAATCTTGGTATTTTGCCTTCTAATCAAAAAGCTTCTTCACCAAACTTTGATGGGCACCAATTCAATCCACCACCATAGTTCTTTGCTCATCTAGCTCAGTCAGGCACATGATCCTCTTATCAAGGGAGCTTTCATACGTTTGATCTTCAATTTCCTTAGCCAATTTTAATGTTGGCAATTCCAAGGTGATTGTTATCTCAACATTGATACCATAAAGAAGTTAGAAAGGAGACATGCCAATTGCTCTCTTTGGTGTAATTATGTCTGCCCATAGAGCATCAACCAATGCTTTATGCCATGTCCTTTGGTTGTCATCCACCAGCTTCTTGATGATAGTCACCAGGTTCTTATTGCTTGATTCAACTTGTCCATTCCCTTGTGGAAAGTAATCAGAAGAGTGGGAAAGCATAATCCTATAGTAGAAATAGAATTGGGTGATCTCTTGGGAAGTGAAACAAGCTGCATTATCAGTGACAATCTTGTTTGGGACCCTAAACCTAGAAATGATATTCTCCTTGAGGAAATTGCACACTACTCTAAAGTAGCATGTTTGGTTGGGATTGCTTCCACCCACTTGGTGAAGTAGTCTATTACTATAGGGACATAATCATGTCCAATACTTGAAGATGGGTTTACAACACCAATGAAATCAATTCCCTATTGCTGGAATGGCTCCTCTATGACCACTAGCTTGAGAGGCAGGGCAGCTAACTTGGGTCTCTTGACAAACTGTTGGCACAGTTCACATTTTCTTACCCACTTGTATGCATCTTGAAAGAGAGTTGGCCAGTAATACTTGGCTCGTAGAATATTATGGGTAGTCATAGGAGTAAAAAAATGTCCTCCACAAGCTAGATTGTGGAAGGATTTCAAAATTTGATTTTGTTGCTCCTTGTCCACACAACGAAGGAACACTCCATCAAGGCTCTCTTGTATAGGCCATTGTCCCAAAGGATGAAATTGGCAGCTTTCAACTTGATAGTCCTCCTTTATTTATAAGATAGGTGAGTAGGACACTCACCATAAGCAAGGAAATGAGCAATACCTGAATACCACTCATTCATGGTGGAGACAAAGAGGAATATTGGTGTGTTTTCTTCTTTTGATTCTCCATGCTCTATTTATTCTGGCTTATTATCAGCAATTAATTAGCAAAGGCCTTTTCCACACACCAGCTTTTTTGGCTCGATGACTAGATCAAACTCTTATATTTTTGCAATCCAATTGCCTCTTTTTATCCCAAACTCCTGTTGAGTTAGTATGGATTTGACCGTGGTATCTAAAACCAGGGCAATAGTGTGTGAATTCAAGATGTAGAAGTGGAAATGCTTAACTACCTTCACCACTGCATAAGCATGCTTCTCCATGTTTGAGTACTTCAGCTCATATGTTTTGAGAGGACAACTCATGAAATAAATAGGATATTCCACACATTTTTAGCTCTGTAAAACCATAATTGCTGAAAGCGTGTGTTCAGAAGCATAACTGTATATGGTGAACTCTTTGTTATAGTCTAGACAAGCCAAAATTGGGGTGTGGGCAATGGCAGTCTTGATATCCACAAATGTTGACTTGCCTTCTTCAGTCCAGCTGAAGGTGGCCTTTCCCTTCATCATGTTTACAATATGTCTAGTCTTCTCAGCAAACTCAGGGATGAACCTCTGTAAGAAATTCACCTTTCTAAAGAAAGAGTGAACAACATTCTTACTTGTGGGAAAGGTAAGCTCTTGGATAGACTTGACTCTATTTGAGTCAATCTTTATGCCTCCTTTGGACACAATGTGTCCAAGAAGTTTCCCCTCTATCACTCCAAAAACTAACTTCTTGGGGTTTTAAGGAGATGCCATTCTGGCTGCAGCATTCTAGCATTTGTTGCAAGTGGCGTACATGATCTAGGCAATGCTTAGAAAAGACAATCAAGTCATCAAGATAAACTATGATGAATTTACCCATCTCATCCTTGAAGGTAAGGTCCATTGCTCTTTGGAAGGTGGTGCCAGCATTTATCAAACCCAAAGGCATCCTTCTATATGCAAACATGCCCCAAGGTGTGGTGAAGGTAGTCTTGTGTTGATCTGCCTCACCAAATTCAACTTGATTATATCTCAAGAAGCCATCTAGCATTGATAACATCTCTGAACTAGTCACTGTCTAAAGTACTTGATCCATGATTGGCAAAGGATAGTTATCCTTCAAGGATGACTAATTCAAATTTCTAAAATCCACACAGAGGCAAATTTCACCATTCTTCTTCCTTACAAGCACTATATTTGCAATCCATGTGGAATGATGGATTGGGAAGATTATCCTAGTATTTAGCATTTTTTGTATCTCAGACAAAATGGTACTTGATATCTTCAAATTATACTATCTAGACTTCTTCCTGAAGGGTGCCGATCAACCTTGAGAGGAATGTCATGGCAAATTTCATCAGGCCTGAGTGACTTCAGGTCATCATTGGAGTATGACAAGATGTCCATGTACTAGCTGAGCAAAGTAGAGAACTTGAACCTCTCCTCAGGAATGTAACATTTCCTAATGTTTACCATTTTGGGATCATCCTTGGTACTGAGATTTACTTGATCAAATTCCTAGGAGGAGCTTGAATCCGTCTGCTGCTATTTGATGAATCTGTCATGCTTATCAAACATCTTCTCAAGGGAAACTAGGCCTTTGGGAATTTCATTTCCTTTTAGCTATAGGAATTCTTCATCCATGCTTGAACTTGATTCAGGAGCTGGTTCACACTTCTGAGGTTCATTGCCTTCAAAATGTAGCCATTCAAAGCTATCTTTTTGCTCTAGGAAGGCAATGATTTGGTTGTCATTGTTAAACACTTGCCAATGACTAGAATTATCAAGTACACTTGGTCTAAAGACCAGCTCAATAGTGTTCCTGTCTCCTTTGAAGTTTGGGTGAGGTACTAAGAGAGTAGCTGAAATAGCTAGTGCATCAGCTCTGTCATTGAATTCCCTAGGAATGGTAGAGATGTTGAAAGCATCAAAGCTTTCAATTTGGTCCTAGACTAGATTACAGTAGTGGTGCAACCTTTCATTCTTGGTTTGATATAGGTTTTTCACCTAAAAAACCACCAGTTCAACATCTCCTTTGGCATGAAGGAGCTCAATGCCTTTGTCTCGAGCAACCTTTAATCCAAGCAATAGAGATTCATACTCAGTTGTGTTATTAGTGTTGTTGAACTAAAACTTGTAGGATGAAGGAAAAATATCTCCTTGAAGAGATATCAGCACAACCCTACCTCCTGAATCGGTAGAGGAGCAGCTGCCATCAAATTCTAGAATCCATACTTCATTAGACACTGCTTTTTCTTTGAAATCTTCTTCATCTAGAGGGGGAGATTCTTCCACATTTTCATTACACTCCACCAATTCTTCTGTTATTCCAACTAAACTAATCTCCAAGTTGTCACCTACAGGAGCTTCATCAGATGCCTCATGAACTTCATTCATAGATAGAAAGTAGTTACCCATGCCTGAAGACTCAAACAAAATTTGAGCTTTAGGTGCTGAGGTTTGGGTGACCACATATTTTGCTTCTTTTTTAGGGAGCAATCTTTTCATAATGTCTTTGACTAGGATTCTCACCTCAGACAAGTCCATGCTCAATTCACCACCAACATTCTTACAAAAATTTCAGCCAAGAAGGATGCCATATGAGCTGGGATGTCAGCCACCAACACAGTCATCTTGATTTTTTTGTCTGGAAAGGCTACAAATGCAAATTGAGCATCTTTAATTTGTCCCAGCAATGGTACTTGCTTGTTCTCCATGAAGAAACATCTCCCAAATGTCTTGGTCAATGTGAAACCAAGGGATTTTGCCACTTTGTTAGGCATGACATTGTCTAAAGCTCTAGAATCAATGATGTAGTTATTCAGCTGATTTCCATTTATCAGGAATGAGACATAGAAAGGTTTAGTCCTACCAAGAGTAACATGAGGGGTAATGACAAGGTTGTTCCTGGTGGGCGTATTCTTGGGGGGATCATGAGTCACCTTGGAAATTGTTTGTCCTATAGGGATGTTTTGGTTCTTCACACACTAAACCAACTTATCTAATTGCTTAGGATGGGACTGTAGAAATTCAAATTCAGACATTTGAATTTTGGTTTTCTTTATATGGTCAATTATATCAAATGCTGGAAATAAACTAGGCATAGAGGATGGAAGTTCATCCTTTTGATTTTTGGGAGGGGGAGAATTGGACTATGAATTTTAAGTAGAAGGCATAGGGATGTTTGGTGTACTTACCTTTCTCACAATCACCAAGTCCTATAGTTGGAAAGGAAGAGTGGCTCCCTGCTTAGAAATTGAAATTACTAGTTGAGGTCATTCCTCTACTTTCTCCTTATCAGCTAGTTGAGCTGATTGATTCTTAGACTAGGTGAATACAACATATGATCCCTCAGCTGCATTACCTTCACTTCTGGGTTCATCCTGATAGTTCAAGAAACCAATGTTGGAATCACCAGCTAATTATTTTTCTTTCTTAGTGAAGAGATTAGCATCATCTTCAGGATTCAATTCAAGTTGAAATGAAAAATTTGATTCAACCTCAAGATATACAACCATTGAGTTGGTTAGAGGTGCTTCAATGGCAAGGTTATTCCTCTGAGGGAGAGTGAGACAATTTGCTTGCCCCTGATTTCTGGTAGCATTACCTTGGTAAGACTGATTAGGGAATGTCCTCCTTGGTACATCTCTGTATGAAAGAGTAGATGACATCCCTTGTGCCATTTGTTTCCTGAGGGCCAACAATTCATTTGCCAGCTTCTGCACCATTGGATCAGTGGTGGCTAAAGGTGAGTATTCAAAAGATGAAGAGGATTTACCTCTATTTGGATCTCTCCTTATATTTCTTGCCAAGATAAGGTCATCTTCTACCTCAATAGCCAAGTCTTGAGTAGCCTCAAGGTCTATGTGGCCAGCACATCTCAGTAGAAAACTCACTTCAGGTAGCTATGAGTTGATGAAGAAGCATTTGAGGTTTTTAGGTGTGGGTTGAGCAATAGTCAGAATTTGATTCCTGAGCTTGTCAAACTTAGCAATGAAATCCCTCATTGGTTCATGAGGTTCCTTCTTCATCTATGTGAGTTGGGCCAGCAAGGCATGTGCATATTTTATAGGCTTGAACCTGGCTTCAAATTTAGATTTAAGTGTGTCCCAGTCAGTCACTGATCTAGCTTGCAGATGGTAGAACCAGTCTATAGCAGCACCTTGTAGTGTTTCCATGAAAATCTTGACTACCACATCCTCAAATTCCACTCCTATTACACCATAGGCTATGCTGAAGGCTGCAATGTGTTCATCAGGGTGAACTCTCCCATCCCTAAAGAATTTGGGTAGATTCTTTTTTGAGCTGCGTGTAAGTTCATGTAGAGGTGGAGTCAAATTTAACGAACCAAAATAATTACCCCAGGGGCCTTGAGCTGCCATGATTGGATTATGGAAAGTAGGGATAACAAATTTGGGTGGAGTATGTACAGGTAAAGCTCTAGTAACAATAGAAAAAGAAGCTCTACTTTATATTGGTGACTCAGTACGGATGGGAGGAACACTCCTGGATCGTTAAAATTGAGGTTGTGGAAAAAACAAATCAAAATTTCCTTGCTACACCAACTCAAAGACCAGGTCAACAATATCTTGGGTTCTTTGACTTCTGGTATAACATGGAGTTGCCAAATTGTAGGATAAAAAAAGAGAAAAAATTGGTCCTACTTCAGCTTGAATCTTTAGGCTTCAAACTGCTATACTTCCTCAACGGATCTGGTTTATAGACCAGATTATATAATGGGAATGGATAAGGCTATAATGATAATGTGTAAGACCTAGATGAGAGTTTCCAGAGTATACAATGGATAAGGATATGAACTGCTTGTTTGAAGTCCCTAGTGGAGTCGCCAAAAAGATTGTTAGGTGAATATTTTGTCAACCAACTAATTGGTGAGCAAAATAGGTCTTATCATCCACAACAAACGAGATTGGTCAGCATAGTATGCAGGCTTACTACATCAGAGGTGGACAAATCTCTCCTCTCATCAAGGGGAGGTTCTCTATAAATATGTAGGAGCTATATACTATAGATATATAAACAAAAAATAACACTCAGGGGTAGGATTCACCATCCATCTCTCTTCTTTTAGAGATGATGTTAACAAACAGAGGAGAAAATATAGGTATAAACACTGAAGGCACTTCTCTTCTTTCAGAAGTGTTCTTGCAGGAAACAACAAGAATTCTTTCAGGTAGTGACAAGAAGCAGGTAACAAAGGGTGTAGTAACCAACAGCCTGAGATGTAGCACAAAGTCTCCACCTCGACTGCCCAAGAGTGAAATATGAAGGAAAATGAGGGCACAAAGTCGTCCCAAGGTCCTTTACATAAGAACAAAATATGAAGGATAATGAGGGCAAAAAGTCATCCCAAGATCCTTTACACAGAAAGAAACTAAAAACACACACTAAAAATAACTATAACAGCACAAAGTTTGAAAGTAGCTAACTTCAAGACATCTTCCTTTTCACTTCCACTAGTTCTACCTATTAAATTAAATAAACAAGAATGCATCTAGAAGATAGACATAAGAACAATCTCCTAAAATGGCACAAGATATAACAACACAAAGTCTGCAAGTGTCTTGCTTTTTCATTCAAATAAAATAAAATGATCAATAATCTAAGCTCAAAGTCTCAGTATTTGCCTTTCAATAGGGCAGAGTTTTTGACTTCTGTAAATGAAAAGATCTCTTTTTCATAATGAGAGAAATTACAATGTATAGCCACCAAGCAAGGCTTAACTTTCTTTCCCATGGGACGGCCCATGCTGCAGTCAATGCCTTCAATGCGCCTTCAGTTTTATCTAGAGGGCCATGCTGGAAACAGTGTCTTGCCTTAACTATGGCGTGTCCATTCATCTAATATGTCTTTTCTTTAGTATGGACTGTCTGGTCCTTTTCTTGGTGCCTGTGTAGTTGTCCAATTTGCCATTACTTCATGGAAGAAAAATAGGCCACGTCCTTGATTTGGTGTGCTCAGATGGCCACTTGATCCACTATTCTACCTGCTGGAAATAACTCTTTTGAAGATATTTTTGATCTTTTTATATTGTTCCTCTCTCCCCTATTGCAATTTGAGCCTTCGAGCTCTCTTTTCAGTGAGTTGCTTGGTTTACTTTTCAAATTATGTGCCATATTCAAATATTAACAAATATTCCATTACATTAAATTTGATGTCCACGGGGCCGTCAATGGTCACCAGCTACTTGAACCATGTTGAGCCTTGACTCTTTGAACCTGTGGAAGTTAATTGGTTCATTGGTTGATTAGTTCATTCTATCTCTTTTGTTCCATCGCTTCCTGGTTTAATCACTTTCTTGCTCCTTGGTTGAACCATCTATTTATTGCTTCTTTCTTTGCTTAAGGCTGCCTTTGAACCTTTGAACCTATGAACCATTGAAATTTTAACTCTTTTGGTTCAAGGTTCAATCGGTTCACTAATTCATCCTTTGTCCCATTCAATCATTACTTCCTTTATCTTTCTAAGTCCCTTTGGGGCCCTGAAGTGTTGAAGCTTCAAACTAGTCAAACTTGTTGAACCATTTGGTTCAAGGTTCAATGGTTCAATCCTTGTTTTTGAAATCCTTCTTTGTCTAAGTCTTTGAAGGCTCTTTTTTATGTCTTCACTTAGCCCTTTTGAAGCTTTTGGACCACTCTGAAGGGAAGGCGTCCCTTTGGGTCTTTGGAAAAGGTCCTTTTCTCTGTTGTCAAGTGCCCCCCGCAAGGGTACCTACCCTTCAAGATCTTTCAGGAGGCCTTCGGGCTTCTTTTCCTTTGGCGGGATTTTGCCTTTTTTGGTGGACTTTGGCCTTCAGGCTTTTTCTGTCGAGCTTTTCCTTCGAACAAAAAGTCTGAATGAATTCCTTTGGACATTTTATTTGAAGGAAAGGTTCCTTTCCTTAGCCGCTCATTCCCTTCAATTTCTTCGGGCTTTCTCCCCGAGTGAATTCCTTTGGACAAAATGTCTGAAGGATTTTTGCCTTAGTCATTTTCTCATGGAAAACATTTTTGAAAGAATTCTTTTAGCCTCTTTCACATAGTAATTTCTTTCAGACAAAAAGTCTGAAGGAAATGTTCCCTATCAGCCTTTGAACAAATCCAAAGGAATTCCATCTTTTTTGCCTTCACTCCCTACCCTCCACAAGGGCACTTGGTCCTTTGGCTTTGGGGTGGTCCCTTGAACCTGCCGATTGAATTGATCGATTCAACCAACTTTGGTTCAATGGTTTAATCGGTTTGATCCCTTTATTCGGCTAAGTCCTTTTGATCTTTTGAACCAAAAGCATTGAACTATTTGGTCATTGAACTTGTTGAACCATTGAACCAACATGGTTCAAGGTTCAATGGTTCAAGCCTTTGTTTTTCACTAAGTTTTGAAGTCGTGGAACCTTGAAATGATTGAACTTTGAACCTTGACAAATGTTCTTAACTCTTGTTGACGACGTTGAACCTTGAACCCATTGAACCCTTGAACCTTTTGGTTCAAGTTTCAATGGTTCAATGTTTCAATGGATTAGTCCTTGCTTAGAAGCTTGCCGATGAACCCTTTTGGTTGAGCCAAGGCTTTGAACCAATCTTGAAAATGCCTAAGTGTTGGAAACTTGCTCTTTTGATTAAACCTACCTGTAGAAGCCTTTGAACTTGTTGAACCTGTTAATCCCTTAACTGAAAAAGCTTGAAAAATGAGGAATTTGAATGCTCAGAACAAATTTTGAAAAGGGAAGAGAGGATTTTGGTGTGTTAAACCAAAATAGCTCACATGTTGTCTCAAAAATGAGTGATATTTTTGGGGACAATAGATAAGACCACAAATATTGAGATACATGGAAGAAAGTGTGACCGAGCCTTTTAAGGATACCATCTTTGAAAGGTACTTTCAACATGCCATGTCTATACTATCTCAAGTATTTGGAAATGATGAAGATAGGTGGGTGATTGAAGAGAAAGAATGCGTACTAATAGGACCTTCCACTACCAAAACCCAATAATCTTTGATTATGTAGTAGTATTGTCTCACCAACTTCACAACCAACTAGTCTAATATATAAATTATATGGGACCAAATACATTCAAAAAATGTACTTACTTATGCGACATGTATATTTATCCTAAACCAAAGGTATAGCTAGCATAGCTAGGATATAAGGTGGGCCATAAACTATGAAATAAAATAAATATTCTATAGAGTAGTGCAAATGTGGACTATACATTTTGAAAACACTACCATTGGAATGATTACACTTATATTGAGGATTAATTTGTTGATAATATTCATATAATGTTTTATGGGAGAGAGATGCCTAAACCAAGTGTAACTTATGTGATGGTATTCATATCATTAAGGTTTGCTTCTTAAACTAGTTCTACTCATAATTGGACTAATTGGCGGCTGATAAATAAGGGAGCTTACATAGCGGTATATAAATCTGAGGTGGCTCCTTTTATCTTGACCAATCATGTACATATATAACTGTATGTCAGGAATTTATTAGACAAATTTCCTCTCCTGATAAATATTTTACTAGGGTAGGAGAACAAGACTTCTGACATTAAAACTGCCATTAGTCATTTCACATTTGATCACATATGTGCATTAATAATTTCAACTACAACTATTTTCAACTATGTATGAGGATGAAATAAAAAATAAAATATGATCTAAAAGAGTAATCAATGAGAAGAGGAAATCCACTAGAAAAAGTGGTTGTCCACATAATTATAATTAATGGGAATATGTTTTTAGAAAATGTAAGGATATGAAGGAAGTAAATGATAGAAAGACTTGGTTATACAAAATATTTCGTATACAAAAGAGAGAAAAAGAACAACCCATCCTATGTTGGAACTTCTGCTCATATTGATGGCCCTATTAAGACGATATAAAGAATATTGGAAAAGAGTGAGAAGTACATTGATCCCTCTAAGGAAGAAAATAAACATTCTCAAAGGAATGGAGATGTTGAAAAAGAATTAGGTGATGACATTGTAGTGGAGATACCACAAGATCATGTTGAAGTAGTAGATGAGGGGGAACTTGAGAACAAACTAACCATTTTTTAAGTATTAAAATAATCAACCATTTTATTACTAATTTTTTTTGTCTACATCAAGCTTTATGTTTGTCAAATTATCTCATATTATCAATTGGTTGAGGGAAAGTCTATGCCTCATACCAAAATTTGACATTAACACCTTTCCCAACCTTCTATCTGAGTATTGGTTTCAGGAGAGTGATGCCTTCATCATCAAATTCTAAACATGTGAGCCTATTAGGTGCTTATTTATATATTTACTTCTAAAAATGATACTCTAAAAATTAATTTCTTTAGAATCAACATAATTTTAAAGGATTAATATATATATATATATATATATATATATATATATATATATATATATATATATATATAATGTAGAAAGGTATGCGATATATATATATATATATATATATATATATATATATATATATATATATATATAATTCTCATACTATTATAAAATATAGTGCATGGAAATAATATTCAACTTCCAGCATAGAGCATAAGATTTAAGAAAATGTTTGAGATATCTAAAAACCTATTTAAGGAAAAAATATATATACCAAAAAAATATTGGGAGGTGAATGATAATTCTTGGATTCCTTTATCTAGTAGGATATTGTCACTACTAAGTCTAAGGCTTTTTTCTAGACCTAACTACTCTTTTATGTAATATAAGTACTCATATTTTTACCTCATTCTAGAGATGATGTTATGAGCTAAACTAAAATTTGAAATTATGAAATTATTTTGGAAATAAAATTTTACCTATAAATTTGATATATTATTTTTTTGAATTCAAAATAAAATATGTTCTATTGTACAATAATGACACTAATAAAAAATCCCAAGCTCATAGGGTAACACATTATAGGTTAAGTATATATTCACAAATATATAACATTGTAATCTATTTTAAAATTCATGATAATAATTATGAACATTATTTCTTCATTATAGTCCAATGCTCCTAACAAAATATATTGTTGATCTCTTTAACATTAATAGATTCTCATGGATTCCTACTTATGCAAATGTTTCATATAATTTGTCCCATATTTAAATCAAGAAGCCAACAAGGTCCCACATAATTATAGAACCATCATAGTTTATCACACCTTGAATAATCTATTTGTGTCTCATATAATTTGTCCCATATTTAAATCAGGAAGCCAAAAGGTCCCATATAATTACATAACCATCATAATTTGTCATATCTTGAATAATCTATTTGCTATAGTGTTAAATAATTCAAATATTCATACTCGTAAAGTCCAATAAAATTAGGGCAAAAGGGAAAGCAAAGATTAAATAAAATCACTAAAAAATAAATCATATATTGTCACTTAGAGTTGTATTCGAAGTTCAACAAGAACACACAAACATAATGCTTACTATTATTTTGTTGATTTTTAAAATCCATCAAACACTATTTTCAAATATCTTTTAATCTAATGGCTTTGATATCTACATAATACAAAATATTTAGTTTTTTTTGTGATGACACTTAATGAGAACATGGTTTACTAGGTTTGAACTCTTATTAGGTTTATAGATGCTATTAGTAGCACTATTGGTAGCAAACAAGGTTGTCCACTTTATCCTATTTTATTTGGTCTCTAGATAGATGAATCAGATGATATCATTACAAGTTCATAGAAAATAAGTGACACTTTTATTTTTTATGATATAATCATCATTATTTTTTTATTTATGAAATTATTCTCATGTCACATCCTATTCTAGGCCTATCATAGTCCTACAAAGACATCTTGGCATTCAAAGCTCTTTTTGATACTCAAATGAATTTGAATAAAAAAAAGGTCATGGTTTTTAACACAACTAATAAAAAAGAACTAAAAATAATAATTTCATTTATAAATAAAGTTTGGTTAATTAGTTTTCTCATGTACTTACCTTGGGCTGTCTTTTAAAGGATCTCACTTCAATATGCTCCCTACTATTGATATTTTTATTCCAAAAATATCATTACACCTGATATCCTAAGGAGACCCCCTTTTGATTTTTTAAAATAACCCCAAAAATATCATTACACCTGATATCCTAAGGAGATCCCCTTTTGCTTTTTTAAAAGAACCCTTAAAAAACCACCAAGACCCAACATTCCCTTTTGAACTGTGGAATCCAAAAATATGAATTCAATTTGCACTTGTGCAAATTACTCCATAAGTTTTGGATCCCATGAAGTAACCATACCTTAGACCAGTAGAATTTGGAACTCGCCATGCACTTTGCATGTTTTCAAACATGTAGAATGCATGGTAGGCTCCGCATCCTACCAAGAACCTAAGCCAATAGAATCTAAAACTCGATGTGTACTTTGCACATTTGTAAACATACAAATTGCATAACGGGCTTTGAATCCCACAAAAACATTACAACTTCCTTCTATGGAATGTGTAACCCACTGATCACTTTGCACCTTTGTAAATGTGTAAGGTGCACATCGGATCTCACCTTTTGCCAACTAATTTTTACCAATACCCTTTCATAGGATGAGAAATCCCATGAACACTCTATATGTCTATGATTGTGAAAAGTTTTCTTGGATCTTTACCTCCTACCAAATCAAGCATCCATCTCTCACGGACATGAGACCTACTCCAAGCAGCTCTTACCTCCACCACCAATTACCATTACTACATTTAATGTAGGATTTTCACTATTTAACCAAAAAAATAGGGATTTTATTCATCATTTTTTAATTTTATAATCAAATCCTCAAGCTCTACTGAGTTGCACCAAGTCATCTGCCCTCGAGCCACGTGCCAAGCGAGTACCTACAACCATGAGCCACAACTGCCAAAACAACTTCCATGTCATTTTTTCTTGTTGAACGATTCTTTCCTTGTGATTTCTTCCATTGTCCTTCAATATGAAACCTTTCCAAGTAATTTACATTTCTTGCAAATTTTTTTGAGTATTGAAGTTTTTTTTGAAGTTGATCTAGGGTTTTTAGGGTTTTTTATTTTTTAAAGCTTGTAACATCAAGAAAAAACCCTTAGTTATCCCCCCTAGGTTTTGTAATCAAAATCTAGGTTTTCCCATTCAAACCAACAAGATATTCTAAGAATATACTTCTAAATAACCTTGCAAACTTAGGACCCATCTCAAACACCATACACCCCTATAAGTTTTAACTTTGTTCAAAGCACCTTTGATCCCAGCAAGCCTTTAAGACTTTACGAAGAGTGCACCTACTTCTTGCACCTTCCACTTTGTTGAAAACCTAATGTGCTTCGAGTTCTTCCTAGTTTCACTAGAATTTTCACCTATTTAGGACACACTCCATCTCTATTAGAGAATATAGCTACTTTAAACACCTACAAATCCAATCAGATTTCACAGTTGGTTTCTCATAAGTAATAACTTTAGTTTCCATGCCTCCTAAGGAAATGAAGTTCAAATCCAAGGGCTTTGGAGTGATTCCTAGCTTGGAGTCTAATGTTTTAAAGATAATAGATACAGACTTAGGTCATCTTGACCTAGGAGATTTTTGGGCTAGGATAGATGCATAATTTAAGAATGACTAGATCCAAAGTATCTATGACTATGGCTTACCACAAGTTGTAGCCTTCCCATTTTTAGTTCAAAGCCTTGAGTTGATCCTCACAATATCCCAACACTATGATCTTAATAGAAGAGAGGTCTATAATGATAAAGGGGAAAGATCCTAAATCTAGACCCTAATTTTATTGGCTTCGTATTTGTAATACCTAAATTTGAGATTTACTTGAATATAACTCCACTGTCAGGATCCTACTCTCCCCAATAAGAATATATATGATTACCTCTTGTATAAGCAACTAAACATAGAATTTAACCAGAATGAATAAGTAACTAGAAATATGAAACAACACAAGATATGAGAGACAATACACAATTGTATTAATAATCACTCAGAAGAAAATACAATAAAGAAGATGCCACTTCTTCCACCTCTAAGGCTTGCCACACCTCAAGGACTTCTTCCCTCTCTCTCACGATCCCAACAATCAACTCCAATACAAAGTTGGTGTTCACCTCTACCAGTCAGTAACAATGTTGCCAGTACACCAAGTACACAACCATACTCCAAGTAGATCTCCCTCTCCTTGCTGCCACCTGCAAATCAATAGACCTTACTCACCATGTAGATGTCTCTACACCCTGAAGAACCCTTGTCCTTGCCTCACCAAGTCCTTATGATTCTTCAACCAGTACCCCGGTGGATCTCCTAGTAAAACTTGCAAAACCTGCAACTCTCCCTGATCATACACACTCAGCACCCCTTTGAAACTAGGAGGAGCTACTCTAGCTCTCTCTTCAAGCTCAATGGCTTTCTATCACACTTTTACAATATAGCGTATGTGTCTATTATATAGATCTCATGCATACAATAATTAGACATTCTTAATTACAATAATTAGACACACAACTCAAGACTATAATAGGCCTTTAACATGCAAACTGACAGTCCAAAAATAGACCTATCCAAAACCTGCATGCAAACTGCATGCACACATAGGTTGCCGACGTTAGCTCCTCCCTGACCGATGTCAGCTGACTAATAACCGACGTCAGTTGCTTCTTCTCTGTAATATGACCGATTTCAGTTGATTAGACTGATGTTGGTTTCCCTGTAACTAGTCCTGCAACTTAGCAATCCTCCGCAACTCTAGCAACCTCCTCCATGTTTACACTAGTGAAGCTTTTAGCTCCACAACCTAACAATCTCCCACTTGGAGATAAACAGTTGCAATGTACCTATACCCCATATAATTAATTCCCTGGCTTGTATCCCTCTTCAAGATCAATCCTGAAGACCACCCACCACACAACCTGTGGTGCACAACCTGTCATCCAAGTAACCTACCACATCTGAACCTACAACTCCATGTAGTGAAGACCTTGACCCTGCATAACATGTTAACCTACTGCTAGTCCCTCTCAGATACCTGAGAATCCACTGAACTTCCCTCCAGTGCTCCTTTCACAAATTGGCTACAAACTCTCTGACAACTCCCACTGCTTGGGAAAACTCAGGTCTACACCAGACCTCATGTGATTTTGAACATTGTTCTAAGCTCAGCTTAAACTGTCTAGCCCTTGGTGTGCTTACTAATTCTGCATCCTGCATCTTGAACCTCGCCAACACCTTCTTCACATCAGCTCCCAATAGAGACAAAATCAACCTGTGATCTTTCATGTCTCTTATGCCAAAGAATTTTGCTGCTCCCAAATTCTTCATGACATACCTCTGAACTAATTTTACCTTTAACTCAGAAACTCCCTGCATGTGTAATCCTACAACAAGCAACCACACCACATATAGTAACAAGATAATGTTGCAACCAGTATCCAACTTGGTAAAGAAAACACAACAGTTACAATGACCTTGACTAAAGCCATGCTTTGTCATACACCTGTTAAACCTGTACCACTATCCTGCAGCTTCCTCAAGACCATATACCTTGGCCTTTCGTCTCATGTGTCCATCCACTCTCTTCTCTAACCTGGGAATCCATCCGTCTGTTAGTGATGGCAACTCTACCAAATCTCTTGCTTGGTTCTCTTCTGAAGAATTCATACCATGCTCCCACTATTTCCTGGATTCTACCTGCATTGCCTCTTCACATCTTCCTGGTTCTTGACCATCAGTAAGCAACAAGTAATATAAAGAAATTGAACAATGAATATGAGGTTAACTTACCCTTTCTAACCTCCATATGGGCGTTTGAGACTCCTTGACAGTGTGTTATCCGCCCAACATTCATTCTAGTGACCGATCTCGACCATCTCCCAATCTACACCCGACTGACGTCGGTTCCCTGCGACTGACCCTGTCTATCGACGTCGGTTCCCTGACTGACATTGGTGTACCCTCTACTGATGTCAGTTTTTGTATGACCAACATTGGTTCCTACTGCCTGACATCACCGACTCTGCTGATCTACACATGACCGACGTCGGTGCTTATCTGTTCGATGTCGATTCCTCGTGACCGACGCCAGTACTTGTGTTCACCTATGAGTGATGAATTTTTACCTGTGAGCTCCTTTTGGATCAAACCCTTGTCCATATCAACACATCCCTACTCAGAATAATTCAGTCCCCTCAGCTGATCTCTGTCCATCATCTCCTCCATGAACACCAAGGCTTTCAAGTTCTTAAGTTTGTCAAAAACATCTGTCTTCTACTTAAGAACATACATTCCCCTCTTACATATGTGACCAAGCCTACAAAGCCACATCTCTACAATAGAAGGTGAATCAGTAATATATGTAGATAGATAAAGGATACCTACTTTCTTACTACCGTCTAATTTAAGTGCATCCACTATGAGAGTTACTGTGCATCTCTCATCACCCAGCTTTCCTGAAGAAATTAGACTCATCTCTAAGACTGGTACCTGCATGACCTCCTTCAACACCTGTGTGTTATCCATCTGCAATTTCAGCTTCACTTCCCCTTTGCCAACAATCTGACAAGGCTCACCAACCCCTAAATAAATCTCTCCAAAGACATACCCATGAAAAGATGCTCTATTTCGGGTTGCATGGAAAGAGGCAAAAGAATATGTAAACCAAGATTCTACTTTATCCAGAGCAACCTATGCAATAACCCCTGCAACATCTGCTTCTACACGTTGATCTTCTATCGACCAACAATCTTCTTTTTCTTGCTCTTTCTTTCCATCAATCAGACCATTCATGCTATTCAATTTCTCCATTCATAGCTTACTTTCTTCTGCCATTGCTATACTCCCACTCAATCAAAAACCCCTGTGAGTACCTTGTAATCAACACACACTAACCAGATCTGAAACCACCTGTTAGTAACCCAACCAAAAGCTCTGATACCAACTGTCAAGTTGATACCAACCTGGTCAACCTAGCTCTGATGCCAACTGTCAGGATCCTACTCTCCCCAATAAGAGTATATATGATTACCTATTGTATAAGCAACTAAACATAGAATTTAACTAGAATGAATAAGTAACTAGAAATATGAAACAACACAGGATATGAGAGACAATACACAATTGTATTAATAATGACTCAGAAGAAAATACAATAAAGAAGATGCCACTTCTTCTTCCACCTCTAAGGCTTGCCACACCTCAAGTACTTCTTCCCTCTCTCTCACGGTCCCAACAATCAACTCTAATACAGAGTTGGTGTTCACCTCTACCAGTCAGTAACAACGCTGCCAATACACTAAGTACACAACTGTACTCCAAGTAGATCTCCCTCTCCTAGCTGCCACCTGTGAATCAATAGACCTTACTCACCATGTAGATGTCTCTACACCCTGAAGAACCCTTGTCCTTGCCTCACCAAGTCCTTATGATTCTTCAACCAGTACCCCGGTGGATCTCCTAGTAGAACTTGCACAACCTGCAACTCTCCCTGATCATACACACTCAGCACCCCTTTCGAACTAGGAGGAGCTACTCTAGCTCTCTCTTCAAGCTCAATGGCTTTCTAGCACATTTTTACAATATAGCCTATGTGTCTATTATATAGATCTCATGCATACAATAATTAGACATTCTTAATTACAATAATTAGACAAGCAACTCAAGACTATAATTAGCCTTTAACATGCAAACTGACAGTCCAAAAATAGACCTGTCTGGAACCCGCATGCAAACTGCATTCACACACAGGTTACCGATGTCAGCTCCTCCCTGACCGATGTCAGCTGACTAATAACCGACATCGGTTGCTTCTTCTCTGTAATATGACCGACGTCATTTGATCAGACTGATGTCAGTTTCCCTGCAACTAGTCTTGCAACTCAGCAATCCTTTGCAACTCTAGCAACCTCCTCCATGTTTGCACAAGTGAAGCTTTTAGCTCCACAACCTAACATCCACAAACATCTACACAGTTCTTCGAAGATAAATGAGATGGGTGCCAAAATATAATCAACAAATAGTGGCTCAAGTCCCCCAAGTATTCATCCACTAGGTTATGAAAGACCATTTATAGAACTAGTTTTATTAATGAAGTAAGGGATATTATTATACTATTGGATAGGGTCACTAGCAATCCTGATGCCAAGTGTTATCAAGAGTGGATGTAATAATATATATGGACCATATGACAAAACAAATAAAACATTCATTGGACTCAATTAATAAGTGATTCCCTTCACAAGCAATTGATGGAGGTGCAAATAATGAGAAAGTTCTATATGACCTCCTACATTGTATACATCTTAGTCAAAGTAACATTGTTCCTAGGTCTCAACATAGTTCCTAAAGAGATAAATAGAGTATACAACTACTACCATGATCTCAAACGTAGGCTAGTAGATAATACTTTAGGAGAGTGGTTGATGCTTTCATCTACAACATCATTATCATGTTTGATAAGGATCTTGGGAGAACAAGGTTATTGAAGGCAACAGTGGATGAAATCAATAAATGGGGTTCTTACTTCATATAATTCCCCACCTTTTCTTACATCATGGCTACTAGATTCAATGGTTATCCCTACACTCTTCCTCAATATGTGAGTAATAAATGGGAACTAATAGAATTGGTCAGGTAGCTCATAGAGACACACAATATTATTTCTGATAGGAATAAGGTAGGGATAGATTTCCTAATTCCATTGGCCGATACACATGCCAATCCCTCTTCGAGACCAAATATGTTGAGGTCGAGATGGGCCAGATGACATTGAAACTTTGGAGTCTAGACCATTTTTTGATGTGTATGGCAAGATTACTAGTGCATTGGCACTCATAACATATGTTCATGTGCCATACTATGAAGATTACTAGGAAGATTGTGGAGATGAAGAAGTTGTTAGAATGAGAGATTATTCTAGAATGTCCTTTCAAAAAATCAAAGACTGTGATCTAGCACCAGTTCGAGATGACCTGGTGGATGACGACTCTAGAGTGGACCTAATTTATTACACACAAGTTATTTTTAAGTTGTGGAGCTAAAAGCTTCACTGTATGCAAACATGGAGGAGGTTGCTGAGTGTCATAGTCACCAGCGTCGGTCATGCCAACCGATGTCGATCAGGGGTGGACAAGAAGCTGCTGACATCGGTCATGGATCAGCCGACGTCGATCATCTCCATATAGACAATGACTGGCATCGATCGCCTGTGCAGTTTCAGAACTGTTAGTTGATGAACTGTTAGTTTAACGAACTGGTTGTTTGCATGTAAAAGACTAATTTTAGTCTTGGAGCTGTGTGTCTAATTATTATAATTAGAAGTCTAATTATTGTTTGTATGAGATCTATATAATAGACTCATGGGGCTGTATTGTAAAGTGTGCTAGATAGAGAGAGCAAGGTTAGCTCCTTCAGAGGGAAAAGAGCAAGGTTAGCTCCTCATAGTGCCACAGTGTCAAGTGTGTATGATCAGGTAGATCTGCGGGAGAGCAAGATCTGGTAGAAGATCCACAGGGGTGCTGGTGTGAAGGATCAAAGAAGGGATCCTCAGTGGGGAGAATCATAAAGACTTGGCGAGGTAGGGACAAGGGTTCTTCTGGGTGTGTATGATCTAGGTTGGCAGGTGTGCAAGGCCAGGTTGATCTATGGTTTAGCAAGATCAGGTGAGATCTACATGGTAAGTAAGGTTGGTTGATCTACAGGTGTGTGTGTGTGTGTGTGCGAGATCTAGGTTTACAGGTGTGCAAAACCAGATTGATCTGCAGGTGGCAGCAAGATCAGGGAAATCAACAACACAATAGGTAGCAAGATCAGGTGAGATCTACTTGGAGTACGTGGTGTACTCAGACTTGAAGTACATGGAGTACTTGTTGGACTGACATTATTGTTACTGACTGGTAGACTGGTAGTATTGTTACTGACTGGTGGAGGTGAACAACAACTCTATGTTTGAGTTGTTTGTTGTGACTGTAATTGAGAGAAAGAACTTTTGAGGTAAGATTACTGGTATGCCTTAGAGGTGTGGGAGCCCTAGAGGTGTGGGAATATTGTGGCATCTTCATTGTATTTCCTTTTAGATGAGTATTAATACATATTGTATTGTCTCTCATATTCTATGTTATTTTTTATTTCTAGTTACTTTTTACTTCTGGTTAAATTCTATGTTTAGTTGCTTATACAAAGGTAATCAATTGTGCTCATAATCTTGACAGTGGAATCAGAGCTATTTGTTGTTCTAGATTCCTGAACAAGTGGTATCAGAGCTAGGATCACTAAGTGATACCACTGACAAGTGGTATTAGAGCCAGGATCACCAAGTGATACCACTGACAAGTGGTATCAGAGCAAGGTTGCAGGGAGCAGGTTTGTGTTTGATTACAGGTCACTCTTAGGGGTTTCTGATTGAGTGGGAGTATAGCAATGGCAGAAGAAAGTAAGCTAAGAATGGAGTAATTAAAAAGCAAGAATGATCAATTACAAAGTTATGGAAAGAAAGAGCAGGTAAAGAAATATTGTTGGTTGGTAGAAGATCAGCATGAAGGAAATGAAGAAGCAGGTGTTGTTGCACAGGATGCTCTTGTATGTTCCTTGGATAAATTAGAATCTTGGTTTATAGATTCTGTTGCCTCTTTCCATGCAGCCCCAAATAGAGTATTTTTCCATGTTAAGGTCCATGGAGACTTTGGAAAGATTTATTTAGGGGTTGGTGAGCCTTGTCAAAGTATTGGCAAAGGGGAAGTGCGGCTGAAATTGCAGACGACCAACACATGGGTGTTGAAGAAGGTCATGCAGGTCCCAGTCTTGAAGATGAGGCTAATTTATTTAGAAAATTTGGGTGATGAGAGATGCACAGTAACTCTCATAGCGGATGCACTTGAATTAGCATGTGGTAAGAAAGTAAGTACTCTTTATCTACCTACTTGTATTACTGATTCTCCTTCTGTTGCAAAGATGTGGCTCTTTAGGCTTGGTCACATGAGTGAGAAGGGAATGCATGTTCTTAAGAGGAAGTTAGATGTCTTTGACAAACTTAAGAACTGGAAAGCCTTGGTTTTCATGGAGGAGATGATCGACAGAGATCAGCAGAAGGGGCTGGATATTTTTGAGTAGGGCAGTTTGGACAGGGTTTTGATCTAAGGTGAGCTCGCGGGTAAAAAGTCATCACTCACAGGAAAACATAGTTACCGACGTCGTTCAGGTGGAACCAATGTCAAACAGACAAGTACCGACGTTGGTCATGTGCAGACTGAAGAAGTTGGTGGTGTCAGGCAGGTTGACATCAATGTCAGTCAGAGAACCAACATCAACAACCAGGTGGACATCGACGTCGGTCAGGGAATCGGCGTCGGTGATTAGGTGGATTCGACATCGGTCGGGTGCAGACCAGGGTTGATCAGGGAATGGATTTTGGGCAGACAGTAAGCTGTCAAGGAGTCTCAAACACCCATATGGAGGAATGAAAGGGTAAGTAAGCCTCAAATTTGTTATTCCCCTTCTTTATACTTGTTGCTCACTGAAGAGCAGGTAGGATCCAAGAAAAAGTGGGAGCATGGCATGAATTCTTTGGATGAGAACCAAATGGGAGATTTGGTAGAGTTGCCAGCTAGAGAGAAAGCACTGAAAGATGAACGGATTCCCAGGTTAAAGAAGAGAGAGAATGGACACGTGAGATGGAAGGCCAGGGTATATGGTCTTGAGCAGGCTGCAGGACAATGGAGGTTTGACAGGTGTATGACAAAGCATGGCTTTAGTCAATGTCAGTGTAACCATTGTATTTTCTTTACCAAGTTGGATAATATTAGCTACATTATCATGTTACTGTATGTTGTGCTTGTTGCAGGGTCACATATGCAGGGAGTTGTTGAACTAAAGGTAAAGTTAGTTCAGAGGTGTGTCATGAGGAATCTGGGAGCAGCAAGATTCTTTGGCATGAGTGTGTTCTAGAGACATGGAAGGTCACAGGTTGATTTTGTCTCCAGATGATTGTGTGAAACCGGTTAGCACGCTGATGGTTGGATAGTTCTATGAATAGTGTCCTGATTCACATGATGAGGTACTAAACCTGAGTTTTCCCAAGCATTAGGAGCTATCAGCAAGTTTGGAGCCAATCTGAGAAAGAAGCACTAGAGGGCAGTTCATTGGATTCTTAGATATCTTAGAGGGACCAGCAATAGGTGCACATGCTATGCAGGGTCAAGTTATTTTCTACATGGGTTTGTAGATGCGGATGTGGCAGGTGATTTGGATGACAGGAGGTGCACCACAGGATTTGTGGTGGTTGGTCTTCAAGATTGATCTTGAAGAGGGATACAAGCCAAGAAACAAACTAGATGATGTATAGGTACAGTTGCAACTATTTATCTCCAAGTGGGAGATTGTTAGGTTGTGGAGCTAAAAGCTTCACTGATGCAGACATGGAGGAGGTTGCTGAGTTATAGAGAAACCAGCGTTGGCAGCGTAACTGACGTCGGTCATCTTTAGTGCAAAGGGAAACTGACATCGGTAGGAGTCGGCTGATGTCAATCACCTCCAGTCAGACAACAACCGATGTCAGTCACCTGTGCGGTTTTAGAACTGTTAGTTTCAAGAATAGTTTGTTTAAAAAACTAATTGTTTGCATGTAAAGACTATTTCAAGTCTTGAGCTGCGTGTCTAATTATTGTAAATTAGAAGTCTAAGTTACTGTTTAGTATGGGATCTATTTATAGACCCATTGGCATGTATTGTAATTAAGGATTAAGGCAAGGAAGAGATCCTTCCAATTGTAAGAACAGGTTGATCTGCAGGTTGTTGCAAGATCAGGAAGAAGTTTTACATGGTAAGTAGGATCATTTGAGTTGCAAGTTATTACACACAAGTTATCATATGACCAATACCATTAGTTAAGTGGTCAACTCCAGAGTCCCTTTATTTTTTTGATAGAACAACCCACGTGATTAACAGAACTATCCATTGGATGAGGAGAAAAGGGGTATATATCAAAAGAGATACCACTGGGGTTAGAGAAAAACTTCTAAGGATTAAAGTAGATGGGATCACTCCATCAGTAGAGGGTCTAAGAGAATCATCACAGGAGCCTAATAAGAATAAGAAATAGAATAAAAATACTAAGGCAAAGAAGGGAGAATCAAGCAAAGAGGGAGAAGTTACAGAATGACCAATTGATCTTTCATCTAAAGACATAGTAGTAGAAACATAGGGTTATATAGCTTCAGATCCCATAGCTTTGGCTCCCATTTCCATTACCCTTCCTTCTCCTACCGATATTATTCCATAGGTTTCAACATATCCATCACCTGTCTCTACTCCTCCAACTTCTTGGGTTCCCATTTCATCTCAAGTTTCAACACCTCTACCTCCTATTTTTGTTCCCCCCTACATCTGCAGTATCCACTTTACTTGTCATTCCATCTACTATATCCATTACAGTAAGCCAAGCACAAACAATACAATCAAGTCAAGTGGACACTTAAGGTCCCCCATCAACAAAATCTCAAGTTCCCACTCCACTTTCCCTTCCTCACATTTCACCTTCCCCTTTTATTCCATTCCCTCTTTCCATCCAATTCATAACCCCTTCCATTCTATCTCCATTAGTTTCTAACACTACCCAATAATACTTAGCCATGGACTCAGTTATTTTGACTCCATTCTCATAAGCCACTCTAACTCTTGAGGTGAGTATTATTCCACTTTCATCTCCACTCTCTTTCCTTTTATCATCAACCCTGAGTGGTCCTATCCATTTGATTGATATATTCAATGCCTTAGCTTCCACTCTTCCACCTTTCCCCAAATTCATAACCCCTATGTCTATTCCAACTTCCACTTCCTTGATAGACCCAATTGTTTCCATTACCTCCACTTCATCCACTTACACTATTTCTATAGCCCCATCAGTTGAAATTGGAGAGACACAGATTCTTGATGCAAATATTAATTTACAACCTACTAATGAAAGTGAACCTTCACAGGCACCTCCTGAGTAACCAATGATAGCATCTACATAGGAGTCTAATTTGGTCATAGTATTTGCTAGTGTAGCTACATCAACTATCGATTCTTTGGTAATAGTGTCAACATAGCAAGGGGTTACTCTTAATTGGCTAACATAGTCAGTAGGGAAGAAGAAAAAGTAGAAGATAGACCCTAGCACATTGGACTTTGGTCTCTCAGAGGTCAAGAAGAAGTTAAAACAAACTCCTAGGACCCTCTCTAGGATATTCAATGATGACAAGGGAGAAAGGTATGTTGAAATTATAGTCCCCCCACTAGATAAATTAAAAAAAAAAAAATTGTGGTGGGAGACTATCATATTTCTCATATCCACTTTGGATGGTAAACGAGAGGACTTAAACATGATGTAAAAACTAACATGAATTCTCTCTTCTAAATAATGGATCATGACAAGGTCACTAAGGATGAACTTAATAAATAGGTGTAGCAGCTTACGGATGTATTGAATCAATTTACACAACCCAGTGGATCATTGCAAGAACTATAGGTAGTACAACCAATTAGTTAGTTTTTGGATCAAGATTTCATTGATTCAATCTAATAAATGGCTCATATGGGAAGGGTAACAAAAGAACGGTCAGAGGAATTAATCATTAAAGGCAAGAAAGTCATTGTGGCAATGATGGACCACTAAGAGATAATCAAGGAGAGAAAGAATATATTAAAGGAACAAGTTAGTCAATATGAAGGAGAAATTCAAACCCTAAATTTATACTATCCAAAATTGACAACTGTAGGTTCAATTAATGTAGATACCCTCACACTGATAAAATACTAGATAATGAATTCGAACACGAGAAAATACATAGGGTAACTCAATTTTAAATAAGAGTCCTAACAGAGTCCACTCACCAAGCCAAGGTGGCTCATGACAAAGTTTTTGACATGTTATATGACATTGAGGGAATGATGAGTATAATGTCATGTCAACCAACATATGACTCCAAGAATCTCTTACAGGTTGAAAAGGTCTAGAATAAGTTTACAGAGTTTTTTGAGAAGGAATCTGTAAAAGACACAGTCTTCACCCTGAGTTCCATTCATAAATTTCACAAGTATGAAAGAGCAATTGATAAAATGAGAATGGAAATACAAGGAATAAATACTTTCAGGAAAGAATTATTAGATATACAAGCAGATTGTGTAGCTTCTCACATCTACTTTTGTAGACTGGATTCAGAATGAGTACAAGAAATTTTTAAAGCCTTTAACGCATATGTTGAGAAATTGTAGGCTGAAAATGATAAGAAGGCTGAAGAGATTCTAGATATTGATTAATTCATCTGTTAAATATTTCAAATGTTATAATTTCATTTGTAGTTTCATTTCAAAGACATTAAGTTTTAATTGTAAACGTACACCTATCTTTTTATAACTTTTTTTGAGAAAGAGAAAACATATTTTACACTTTATATTTTTTAACAATGAGAAAGTTATAAAAAGAAATTGCAAATTGCACTTTCCATTTTGACAAGTATAAATTGTTAAAAGTGTAAAAGCATGAGGTGCAAATTGCAAGTTTCATTTTGACAAGTGACTTGGAGTTATCTTTTCTTTTGGAACTCAAAGTTAGGTTTTTGCATGAAAAGTGACTTGGAGTTATCTTTTCTTTTGGAACTCAAAGTTCTATTTTGGGTGAATTTTTTTGCATGAAGAGCTTTTTTACATCTAACTAACGATGAAGAAACATTGCATGGAGATCTTTCACACCATACCGTGCCTGGCTCTTACATGCCAATTTATAGCCATTCCATAAGTCCAGGATAAGCTAGAAATAGAAGAACTCACCTCTTTTGCATGAGGGTTTCAGATCTGCATGATTTTCTTACTGGGCGTTCACATTTGGACAACTACATCTCATCTCTTAGATATTTTGTATAAAATGGGTAGACCCCGTGGCCCAAATCTATCTTTTTGTTGTTAGAAGATATAATTTATGCATTTTGGAATGTATTTGCTACAAGTTGTAACCTTCAGGAAGAAATAAATAAGAGATTTGCCTTTTTTGTCTAAGAGATCCTTGTGTAAGCAAAATTATTTGAGTGTTCATGGATGTTATTGTCCTTATTTTTAGTCACAAGAAATTCTTTTGTGGTATTTTTCCCTTCTAAAAATTCTATGATTAAAATGAGTGAATTTTGTCCCTTTAATAAGAATAGTAAGTGTTGCCTTTGATTTCTTATTTGTATGAGTCTGTGCTTAAATGAATCTCAATTAATTTCCCGTCCTACTACGTTTATCGAGCAAGTATTAAGACCTACTAAAATTTGGTGCAATCATCATTTTAAGTTTTCATAAAGTTATATTCTTTCCCTTTTCCCCATCAAAATTTTAGTTTAAGAAAAAGATACTAAAGGAGCGAAATTTCCATATAATTGGTATCTTACCAGTTGCATCAAATATAGTGAAAGGAAGTCAGCCTTCTCCGGAGGTTAACCTAAATGTGCCAAAGTCCCATGACTTAGAGAATTTCCCATTGTATCATTAGGTATTGTACGGTGAGCTATTCCACATCAGAATCTGTGCAAAACTTATGCAATAACACTTATTGTAGAAGAGAGGATATGTGAGGGGTTTGCTATACTTAGTACAATTGAGAGATAATATCAGTACACTTGAAAGATAATGCTTCTAGTTTCAGTTTTAGGATGCCAAAGCAAAATTATAGATCCTACAAACTTTAATGTCAAGACAAGTATTATATGGATGTGATATTTGTGTCTTAGAATTCGTATTACCATTAGAGATCGGGTTGATAGTTTTCTTATTTCCATGCTATCTAAAAACTTGGGGGCAAAACAGTGAATACCACATAGAATTATTTTTGCTAAATTTTACATGTATTCGTTTCATATTTTAATTATTTTTTGCATAGTGATGTTTCTTCACAAATTAAGATGTATGGCATATGCAACAATTACACATAATAGATATCTATTCAATGCTCTTCAATCATCTATGAAATTATGTGAATAAGGGATCAAAAACACTTAATATGTCTAATGTACATCTTTCCTATAGAAAATTGATATTGATATCGATCATCTTTCTCCTAATATATTTTCTATTAATGATCCCTACATATTAAAAAAAGATATTCGTAAAAACATCATGAACGAAATCTACAAATCCTAATTTAAGAAGAATCATTAAAACTATTGTTAACAAAAATACATTACTATTTTAAACTCTATCTTCAAATAAAATATAGACATATTATCATTCCCAAATTTATTAGCATTTCTTTTTATTACAATAAATGTAAACTTTACAATAATGAACTAAAACAGAGGAACATTTTGTATAGATGTTAAGTGTGTTATGAAATATGTGGTAGGTTTTTCTCATGTCTAATCCCGTAACCCTTTATTTCACAGGATGCAATCAGTTACCCGGCAACGTGGGACTTGCAAAAGTTAAACACCCCACAACAAATTAACGGCACCGATTTACTTAAAATAATGTGGAAATCAACAAGCACCGTCGATGCGATTCAGATTGGTTAAGGGTGCGTTTGGAAATGATGTTTATAATGGGCAGTGTGCGGAATAAAAGCTTGTCTGGTTGCAATGCAAATCAGATCACCCCGGCGTCTTCCCCTTTCAATCCCAATTTCAGGCTGCTAAAATGGCTGACCAGGAGCAAGACCAAGACGAGGAAATGGATCAGCCAGACCAAGAGCAACTGGAGTTTGAACAATACTTACAAGCAGAATTGGAATTGTTCGAAAAACAAAATCAAAATCAAGAAGAAGAATTACAATTACAATTGCATGACCAAGAACACAATCAACAGCAAGAAACGGAACCAGAAACTGAACCAGCCAAACGAGGAAGAGGAAGACCGAAAGGAAGAGGAAGAGGAAGACCGAAAGGAAGAGGAAGAGGAAGACCGGAAGGAAGAGGAAAAGGAAGAGGACGAGGAAGAGACACAGAAAATGCAACCAGCGGAGGGGAGGAAGATGAAGCAGCAGCGCCAGGAGGAGGAAGGGGCAGAGGAAGAGGAGGCGAAGGCGGAGGCGGAGGAAGAGGAGGCGGGGGAGGAGGTGGAGGCGGCAAAGGAGACTTTGCCATCAGAGAGACGGAGGCCGGGTCTAATGAATGGAGAGCCAAATGCTATCAGGCTCACAAAGAAACAGACCATATCTTTCTAAACAAGACTGCAGCGGCCGTTGCCTTCGACATCTCTCATATAATCGCTCTACAAAGAGGCTTCTGCAAGACAGGCGGCAGAAAGGGAGGCTGCTACATGGAAAACGCCTCCAAACAGATTCTGCAAGATTTGGTGGACGTGAAGCGAATTAAAAGCTATCAAAGAAATGGCAGCGACGACCTTCACAGTGCGGTCTTAGTTATCAGTAAAATGGTGGATGCGTTCTTGACGGGAATTCGGTCTAAAGAAGATGCGGAAGGAACAGTTTTCTTCTCTGAACAGGACCCCAAGGATACTCACATAATTCAGCTTTGCTTCTACACAGACAAGCTTTCAAGCCAGAGACATATGCGCGATGTGCCCGGGTTGGAGGAGATTGTGCAGAAGCATTTGGAGGTTTTGGTTGAAGGGCTGCCGGTTAATCCTACGGCTGTCGTGCCTGCTGTTGTGCCAGTTTATTCTGATGACGATGAACAAAACGGCGGCGCCGCCCGATTTCTGCCGCCGCCGCCGCCTGAAGAGGTAGTCGTCGCCGTTCACCCTAGCGGCCGTCCCCGCCGCAGTGCCACCGCCAGGTCGCTGAAAAGTATTGATGGCAAAACCCCCGCAAAGAAAGTGACCCCGGAAAAACGGAAAGTTAGAGAAGATAAAAGAGAAGCAGCATCCGGTTCCAAGAAGCAGAGGAAAAAGGACATAAGTGGCGGCGGAGGAGGAGACGACGATGGTGAAAATGACGGCAGCGGCGGCGGAAACGAGCGACCTGATTTCGAGGAAGGCCCTTACCTGTTTCTGGACGTATGCACAGAGTGCCCTTCGCACGGATCGAGGAAAACGACGCACTATCATTTTGCACACGACTGCGTTTGCGAAGCGAAGAAGCAGATGCGGGAGTGCTTCGATTTCATTAATTTGGATCCGAGCTTTAGGGCTTATTTGAATGATTTTCAGTTGCCTCCCTGCTTTCAAGAGTGGAAGCACCGTTTCAGGAATAGTAACGCCGGAGGAGTGGGTGTTAATCCAGGAGGGTTGAATGATAACGCTGGCGGATGATCGTTATTATGTGGAAATGCCTATTTTCGCCTGAAGCTTTTCTCAAACATAAATATGGCTTGTTAAGTTGTAAATGATAAAAACAAGGCACTATCTTTCTATTTTTCATTGTGCAGCAGGTTTGGAAATTGGAATTCTAGGTCAAAGTAGCAAAGCTAATAATTTAAGGCTTCGAAGAGTGGTTGGTAGTTTGTAACAGGAGACTTAGGCTTATAAGAAACTACTTTTTGCTGGATGGCAACGTCTTTGTGGTAGAATTTATGTAAGTCAATGCTTTTTAAGGATTGTGATGTTAAAATGCTTGAACATTTAAATATGTAGCTGTAAAAAATTATTAAGGAATCTTTTGAATAAAATTGTAAAAGATGTTATTAAAGTTATAAATAACTCTTCCATAAATGATAGAGAGGAGTGGTTTATCTTGTATGTATTTATTACCTTTAGGATTTACGAGGATCCAAATAAAGATGGCATCTCCTTGAGGACTTTATTTATGAATATCTTTTTTGATGAGACCATGAATATAAATCAGATTTAAGCACTAAAACTCGATAGGATAGATTTGTAGATGACATCAATGCAAAATTGTCCCACAATAATGATAAACTTGACAAATTTTTGGTACATTTAAATAGGAGATCTAACCATAAACAATTTATTATGGAAAAAGAAGAAAATAATAATTTATCTTTCCTTAATGTCCATCTATCAAAAAGATTTGATGGCACTTTATCTCATAAGTATATAGAAAGAAAACCCACATGGATCTATATCTTCATGCTAACTCGCATCATCATCCTCACCATAAAATTTTTGTCCTTTACTTTCTAATTTCAAAGGCACTTAAAATATCAGATCTCTTTAAAGTCTTAATGGAGAATGGTTATCAGAGGTGGGATGAGAAATCAAAGACAAACAGTTAATGTCTTGAATGAAGAGGTTCCTAATGAAGAGGTTCCTAGGATCAACATTCCCTATGTTAAAGACATATCAAAAAAGATTTCAAGAATTGTAAGAAAGGTTAAAGACATATCAAAAAAGCTTTCAAGAATTGTAAGAAACGCTGGTATACTAATTGATTTCAAACCTCACAACATGCTCATATTATCTTTAGACTTTTCCAAGGATCCAATAGATCTTATAATGCAAAAGGTGTTTACATCATACCTTGTTCTAATAATTGCAATAGAAAAAAGGCCAATTAACCTAAATACGGACAATGGGTTGGGCATTGGTGAATTTCTCTACCCAAGCACAGGCACACATCGTTCTTGAAACATAGTTTTTAAATAATTTAAACATGATTCATCCAAAAGTCACTTCTTTAAGATAAAACTTTTAGATAATTCATATTTTTTAATGTATTATAATACAACACTAATATAAATGTAAAAATTGAATATGATTGCATAATTACACTTACTATTTATGGAAATGATACAAGGGATTTAGATATTTAGTATAGGTTTAATATTGAATATAGGCTTCTAAAATGGTTAAAAAATAGACTATAATTCATTTATATTAGATACATGAGTGTTTGGATCTATTTGGATGAGTATGTTAGCCTTTAGACACCATCGTTTGACATAGGCATTTACTGTTTCGGGATTCATTATGTGAAGATGTGCTTCACTATTTTGGTACAAGTCATTGTGCCTGCTTGAAATATATCTTCATGTGTAATATCGAATGTTCATTATGTGCATGAATCCAAAAATCTTGTCTCCTTTTCTTCGAAACCCTAGATCCAATTTTGACACTAGGTTACCCTATTAAAAAAAGGAAAAGAAGCGGGTCAAGTGACCTCAACCACTCCCCATTGAATAGATGAGTGTTTCCTACCTATCTAATACTATGGGTAAGGAAGTTAAACCACACATAGTTCTCCCTATTAGGTGTATGTGTGTAATAGTATTTATTTTATGAATGCAACCTTTAATCTAGCTTTCAACACTTGAGAATTATTTAGATTTGTCTATGAACTATTCCTTACACATAATTTATGAATTGGAAAGTTTAAGATAGTCCTTTTGAATGTGGAGGTGTTAGAATAAGCTTGCTTAGTATTTGATTGAAAATGTTAGAGTGTGTAATAAACTTAAGCTTGAATTGTATAAATAGTTGAACTTTTGGGTAACTTCTCATGACACTGACACGCAAAATGTATGGGTTGACTCATAAAGATAATTTGAAGTTGTAAATTAGTAGTTGATTGGTGTAAGACATGTTCATTAAGGTTGGACACTTCCAAAATTTTTGAAGTGTCTGAGTCTAATAGAATCATTTGAAAGAAAATAATATTGATTTGATGATCTGGAGACAGACTCAATAATTTAAATAATAGGTTATGCACAAAATAATGAATTCCTATAGGTGATTAATGGTGAATAAAAAATGCCAGGGCCATAAAAAGAGTGGCGATAGGAGAGAATGGTTTGGAAGAGCCATATGTGTATACACAAAGTCATGTAAGATGGAAGGTAGGTCAACATTGACATTGCCAAGTATCTAATTTACCAAATTTTAATGTCTACAAGTGTCCCCCTACCTAAGTGTTTAAACACAATTTATCTTTGGGAGAAGGATCCGAGTATAAAATTTTATCCATGCAAACCCACAATGAACATGCAACAATTAATTTCCGTACATGAAAATAAAAATTTTTAACTTAAAGAGCAAGGAAGGAATGCACTTGCAAATGGTTGAACTATGTTTCCTTATGATGTTGTTGAAGATGATGCTTCTTGTTGAAGCAATATAATATAGATAGGCTTCCTACTGAAACATTGGAGAATTGGGGGTGATCATGTTAGGTTGTGGAGCTAAAAGCTTCACCAGGATGCAAACAGGAGGAGGAAGCTGAGTTGCAGGGCAACCGATGTCGGTTTGATCTTAGGTTGTGGATCTAAAAGCTTCACCAGGATGCAAACAGAAGGAGGAAGCTGAGTTGCAGGGCAATCGACGTCGGTTTGATCAAACCGATGTCGATTGCCCTACAACTCAGCTTCCTCCTCCTGTTTGCATCCTGGTGAAGCTTTTAGCTCCACAACCTAACATGATCACCCCCAATTCTCCAATGTTTCAGTAGGAAGCCTATCTCTATTATATTGCTTCAACAAGAAGCATCATCTTCAACAACATCATAAGGAAACATAGTTCAACCATTTACAAGTGCATTCCTTCCTTGCTCTTTAAGTTAAAATTTTTATTTTCATGTACGAAAATTAATTGTTGCATGTTCATTGTGGGTTTGCGACGTCGGCAACCTGTGTGTGCATGCGTCTCCCAAACTGGTCTATTTTTGGATGGATAGTTTGTTTGCATGTAAAAGACTAATTTTAGTCTTGGAGTTGCGGTTCTAATTATTGTAATTAGAAGTCTAATTATTGTTTGTATGGGAGCTATTTAATAGACACATGGGTTGTATTGTAATATTGTAGAACCGGAAGGCTTCTGTAGAATCAGAAGGGTTCTATCCAAGGGAGAATCATAAGGACTTGGTGAGGCAAGGACAAGGGTTCTTCCGAGTGTGTATGATCTAGGTCGACAGGTGTGCAAGGCTAGGTTGATCTGTGGTATAGCATGATCAAGTGAGATCTACATGGTAAGTAAGATCAGTTGATTTACAGGTGTGTGTGTGTGTGTGCGAGGTCTAGGTTTGTAGGTGTGCAGAACTAGGTTGATCTATAGGTGGCAGCAGGATCAAGGTGATCAGCAACACAACAAGGAGCAAGATCACAGGGATCTACTTGGAGTACGGTGTGTACTCGGACCTTGAGTATGTGGAGTACTCAGTTGGACTGGTAGTGATTGTCACTTACTGGTGGTACTGGCAATAGTGATACTGACTGGTTGGAGGTGAACAACAACTCTATGTTTGAGTTGTGTGTTGTGACCGTAATTGAGAGAGATAACTCTTGAAGGTGAATTATTGTACACTTGGTGTGGAAAGCCTGAAAGGTGTGGAAGAGTGTGGCATCTCTTCATTGTAATTTTTTTTTGGAAGAGTATTAATACAATTGGGTATTGTCTCTCATATTCTGTGTTATTTCTTATTTCTAGTTACTTGTTCAGTCTGGTTAAATTCCGTGTTTAGTTGCTTATACAAAGGTAATCATGTGTGCTCTTCTGAGAGCTGGTAGATCTTGACAAGTGGTATCAGAGCTTGGTTAGTGATACCACTGACAAGTGGTATCAGAGCCAGGTTGGGTACACTAACAAGTGGTCAAAGCATGTTAAGTGGTTTTTGATTACAGGTCACTCACAGGGGTTTCTGTTGGAGTGGGAGTATAGCAATGGTAGAAGAAAGTAAGCTGAGAATGAAAGAGAATATCAAGAATAATCAATCACAGAGTTATGGAAAGAAAGGGTAGGTAAAAGATTGCTGGTTGGTAGGAGATCAGCATGAAGGAATTGAAGATGCATATGTTGCAGGTATTGATGCATGGGTTGCTCTTGCATGTTCCTTGGATAAAGTAGAATCTTGTTTTTTAGATTTTGTTGCCTCTTTCCATGCAACGCCAAATAGAGTATTTTTCCATGGGGACTTTGAAAAGATTTATTTTGGGGTTGGTGTGCCTTGCCAAATTATTGGCAAAGGCGAAGTGAAGCTGAACATTGCAGACATGCAACATATGGGTGTTGAATGGTGTCATGTAGGTCCCAATTCTGAAGAGGAGGCTAATCTCTGTAGGAAAGTTGGGTGATGAGGGTTGTACAGTTACTCTCACAGCGGATTCTTGGATAGTCATCAAGGATGCACTTGAATTAGCAGGTGGTAAGAAAGTAGGTATCCTTTATCTATCTACTTATATTACTAATTCTCCTTTTATTGCAAAGACGTGGCTTTGTAGGCTTGGTCACATGAGTAAGAAGGAGATGCATGTTCTTAAGAGGAAGACTGATGTCTTTGACAAACTTAAGAACTGGAAAGCCTTGGTGTTCATGGAGGGGATGATGGACAGAGATCAGCTCAAGGGGCTGGACATTTTTGGGCAGAGCAAAGGATATTTGGACATGGTTTTGATCCAAAGTATGTTCGCGAGTGAAAGTCATCACTCATAGGAGAACACAGTTATCGACGTCGGTCAGGTGAGAATCTGGCGTTGATTAGACAGGCACCGACGTCGGTCATGTGCAGACCAGAGTTGGTGATGTCAGGCAGGTGGACACTGATGTTGATCAGTGGATGCCAGCATCGGTCAGGGAACTGACGTCGACAGTTAGGTCATTTGCATGGAACTGACGTCGATTGAGGTGCAGATTGAGGAGTGACTGACATCGGTCACTGAGATGGATTTTGGGCAGACAACAAGCTATCAAGGAGTCTCAAACGCCCATGTGGAGGACTGAAAGGGTAAGTAAGCCTCAAATTCATTATTCTTCTTCTTTATACTACTTTTTGCTCACTGATGGTCAAGGACCAGGAAGTTTTTAAAGAAGTAGAGCAGGTAGGATCCAAGAAATAGTGGGAGCGTGGCATGGATGAGGAATTTGATTCCTTGGTCAAGAACCAAATGGTATTTTTGGTAGAGTTGCCAGCTGGGATGAAAGCACTAAGATGAATGGATTATGAGGTTAAAGAATAGAGTGAATTGATAGGTGAGATGGAAGGCCATGTCATATGGTCTTGAGGAAGCTTCAGGATAGTGGTACAGGTTTGATAGGTGTATGACAAAGCATGGCTTTAGTCAATGTCAGTGTAACCACCGTGTTTACTTTACAAGGTTTGATGATGGTTGCGACATTGTCTTGTTACTATATATGGTTGATGTGCTTGTTGCAGGTTCACACATACAGGGTTTTTTGAGCTAAAGGTAAAGGTAGCTCAGATGTGTGCCAGGAAGGATTTAGGAGCAGAAATCCTTGGCATGAGTATTCCTAGAGACAGGGAAGATCACAGGGTGATGTTGTCTCAGGATGATTGTGTGAGAGGTTGTGGTGTGGTTTGAGATGCAGGATGTAGAACCGGTATGCATAATTATGGATGGACAGTTCACAGAACGGTGTTCCCAATCACATGATGAGGTTAGGTACAAGTGTATTGGACCTGAGGTTTTCGAAGTAGTGGGAGCTGTCAGCAAGTTTAGAGCCAATCTGGGAAAGAAGCACTGGAGGGCAGTTCAGTGGATTCTCAGGTGTCTGAGATGGACCAACATCAGGTATACATGTGATGCAGGGTCAAGTTATTTTCTACATGGGTTTGTAGATGCGGATGTGGCAGGTTAATTGGATGATAGGAGGTGCACCACAAGATTTGTGGTGGTTGGTCTTCAAGGTTGAGCTTGAAGAGGGATACAAGCCAAGAAACAAATTAGATGATGTACAAGTACAGGTACAGGTGTAGCTGTTTATCTCTAAGTGGGAGATTGTTAGGTTGTGGAGTTTAAAGCTTCACCAAGATGCAAACAAGAGGAGGAAGCTGAGTTGCAGGGCAATTGACGTCAGTCTGATCAATCGATGTTGGTCATCTTTAGTGTTCACAGTAATCGACGTTGGTTATGGGTTAGCCGACATCAGTCAGACATGAACTGACATTGGCAGCCTATGTGTGCATGCGTCTCTCGAATTGGTCTATTTTTGGATGGACAGTTTGTTTGCATGTAAAAGACTAATTTTAGTCTTGGAGCTATGGTTCTAATTATTGTAATTAGAAGTCTAATTATTGTTTGTATGGGAGCTATTTAATAGACCCATGGGTTGTATTGTAAGATTGAAAAACTAGAAGGCTTCTATAGAATCAGAAGGGTTCTATCCAAGGGAGAATCATAAGGACTTGGTGAGGCAAGGACAAGGGTTCTTCTGGGTGTGTATGATCTAGGTCGGTAGGTGTGCAAGGCCAGGTTGATCTGTGGTATAGCATGATCAGGTGAGATCTACATGGTAAGTAAGATCAGTTGATTTGTAGGTGTGTGTGTGTGTGTGTGCAAGGTCTAGGTTTGCAGGTGTGCGGAACCAGGCTGATCTGCAGGTGGCAGCAAGATCAAGGTGATCAGCAACACAACAAGGAGCAAGATCACAGGGATCTACTTGGAGTACGGTGTGTACTCAGACCTTGAGTACGTGGAGTACTCGATTAGACTGGTAGTGATTGTCACTTACTGGTGGTACTAGTAGTAGTGATACTGACTGGTTGGAGGTGAACAACAACTCTGTGTTTGAGTTGTGTGTTGTGACCGTAATTGAGAGAGATAACTCTTGAAGGTGAATCACTGTACACTTGATGTGGAAAGCCTGAAAGGTGTGGAAGAGTGTGGCATCTCTTCATTGTAATTCTTTTTTGGAAGAGTATTAATACAATTGGGTATTATCTCTCATATTATGTGTTATTTCTTATTTCTAGTTACTTGTTCATTCTGGTTAAATTCTCGTGTTTAGTTGCTTATACAAAGGTAATCATGTGTGCTCTTCTGAGAGCCGGTAGATCCTGACAGATCATGCCCCAACAAAGAAATATACTAAGGCAAGGGCCATGGTTAGGGAGAATAAATCCTTGAGCCCTTGGGATTAGTGTTAGTTTATTGAGTGATGTTGAAACTCAACTACACTACTCATTTTATTTATCTTGAACCTCAAGATTAAATAGGAAGCCTAAATTATGCTCATATAGGGTGAATCACTTATTATAGATGGATTTATAGATTCTTAATGATACCTCCAGTACCATCAACATCATATCAATTCCATTCTCTTAAGAATATAAAATCGTAATAGTGTATGTGCAAGATCAATGTTCATGCTCTATAATCTAATCCAATCGATGCCAACATAGAATTGTAATAGTGGATGCATGAACAATATTAATTACCCCAATCTAATCCAAATCATGCCAACATGATAAATAATGATATACATCTATATGCCACTTTATCCTAAATATGAAAAATCTAAAAACCTATAATTTATGTTCCTGTAAAATGTCCACATACACATTGCATATGTATACATCCAAATAAACTCACTCCATTATCTGTTACTAATTCCTATTACTAATTTTTAACTGATATCACATCCCTAACAATAATAACATCCCCCTTACATTTCCTAAATCATATACTAACCTTACATCATCCCACATTTCAATTAATTTTCTTATTAACATCCTATTTGTCACTAATCCCTACTTACATATTATTTTTTAAATTTAAAATTCATACACTAACTACCACCAACTACCTTCACTACCTCTCCTAAAAATCCTCTCCCTAATCACTATCTAACCTTCATTAATCATCCTTAATGGACTCTATAACTCTCTAAATTGCCTAGGGCCTCTCACTAAATATTCTCTAGGATTATTTATAAATTTTAAATTCTCATAAAAATCACACACCCTTAGATCTTCCTCCATCATGGCTAAATCCAAGCCATTGATCTTCTCCACCACCTTCTATATAATCTTACACACCCCCATGCACAAAACTAAGGATTTTGATGTTATGGTGCTGCCAATGTGATCTCAAATCTCTTGTCAAGTATTTATACAATCACCATTGCTACAATCCAACATTCAAGAGAAATAAAAAAACATTCAACTTATCATTTAGGCTCATCAAATATTTTCAAAGAGGTATATTGAACTACAATTTAAGGTATAATTATGTGAATTTCATTGTGAATTTATTATTCATTTGACTCCTTTTCCCAGTCATAGGTTTTGTTATAAATTGGAGTAGTTTTTGTGGTTTTAGATTGACCTTCATTATTGCTTGCATTATTATTTACTAATCCAATTTATAACATTAAATTATGGCAACCACAATGGGATTGATCCTCCCTTAACTTTCATTTTGAGCTTTGGTGTGACCAGACAAGCTTGCAGGACCCTTTAGATGAAGAATAGGTGGCCAAAACTTCTTTTTTTTTTTTTAATTTTCACTTCAAGAATTCAGTGTAACTTCAATTTGTGCTTATTCAAATTTGGTTCTGGTAAACATGATTTCACTTCAAATAGCTATGAATTTACTCTAAACCACTAAAATTGACTGTTACAATTCGGCTAACCGTTTGACTTGTCTATCTTTCACAAAGCCACGTTTTGAGACTTGTGATTTCATTTTTATCATTTGTGATTTTGATAACACTTATAATATTTTATGAATAGTTGATTTATGTTTTGCATTGTATGAACTCACAACTGCAAAAGCATGACATTGCATTCGATAAATGTGGCTTCACTCAATTTATATGTGATTTTGATTTTCTATGGCTTTAAGTCTGATATTAAATAATGACATTGGCTATATGATTTTTTTCTAAAATTACATAGCTAAATTAATACCGTTACCATTTAGTTAGATTCTTTGTGATTAAATTTGATAATTATAAGCTAAATTGACTATTTTATCTTTCAGTTATTCTATTAGTTATATTTTTTCAAAATTACATTTCTTGCAACTTGAATTCGTAAACCAGATTAATGATTTTGTCATCAGTTGTGTGATTTTATGTTGTTTGGATTTTTATGCAGGTGTGAACTCAAATTTTGTGAAACATGTCATGATAAATAAACATGATTTCATGAAAATCAATGGTGGCATCGCTGAGATGTAAAATTCTTTGTTAAATTTTATATCTATTTTGAATTCATGTCCTTGTTTTTGCAATTTTATTATCACAGTTTTGATTTTAAATCTTGGATATGGTATTTCACATTTTATATGCGTCTTTGCTAATTTGGTCTTTTCAATGATTTTGATCTTTGTAGTTGAGATTTTATTCTCTACAAACATGACATTGCTTCTCATATAAGCAACTTTGCTCTATAAATGTGTTTTTTTGTAGGGTTCCCCTTAAGAGCCAAACTAAACTACTAAAAACTTGTATTTAAAGGTCCGTTTATAAAAAAATTGGCATATAAAACATCTTCTAATGTATTTTTATCACATTTAATTTGGATTAATTAATATAAACTTGTTTGAGTGTGTGTGTTTAATTTCAAATTAATTAAACTTAATTCTTGGCTTGCTTATTTGTCATTTTAGGCTAAGGTTATGTATACTCTCCCCTTGAACTCACAAGCCTAGGGATCATAAATAATTGATAAACCTCCAGTTTTTATTTCTATGGGAAACATGATGTGGATTTCATCACCATGTACTATATCCAAACTTTGTGTTTTGGTAGAGTATAAATATCAAGGACAATTATCATAAAGCTAAACAAATTTACACGTACATGATTCCGTTAAGTGAGGGGGTAACACTCTAATACTCAAACATCAAAAAATGCCATACATGGACTTAGGCCCCACTACACCACAAGGTATATAAGAGACTCTGATGCAGAAGCATCAAGCATATAAACATCATTTTTGTGTTGTTGAAACTTATATGCTAGTTAAGGGCACAAGTGATCTATTTTAGGGTGTAGGTATGTGTTTGGGATCCTTTAAGATCCATTTGTTGTCTTAGGAGTCACAATGAGTCATCAAGGGTGTGTTTGCGAGTATGTGGAGTTTTCCTTCCAAATTATAATTTAAATTTCAAATTATGAGACCCAAGCATAAAGGGGTCATATGAGTTCAATGATGAGAGAGGAGGTCAGGTGAGTGTTTATATGTTCATGAAATGTCATAATAGATGATACTATTTTTATAAGTCATTAAGGTGGTGGAATTCAAGAATCAAGTTAAAAGAGTAACTACCATCCTTACATTGAAGTTGGTCATCTAAGAGAGCCTTGTTTTGTAACCAACACAACCAATGTAGATATGGATGAGAATGGTAGTTTTAAGAGAGTTGAGAGTTTGTAAAGTTGCAAGTTTAAAGAAAATAACAAGAGAGTTGCTGGTTTTGAAGACAAAGTAATTATAGACCCTATTTTCCTGTATGTATGCATTGGAAATTGATTGTGTGTGACTGGACAGAGGAGAAAGATACAATAAATATTTGTTTTAGAGACTAATTATGAATTTGGTAAGTTATTTTCATGTTATTTGAACATTCTCAAGTGTTTCCTCTGATTATTTCAATACTTATTTGTGAAAAGGACATTACAACCCTATAGTTACTAGTATATTTGTACACAGTCAAGCACAAATCTTTGTGAAAAAGTGTAGTATAAGTGTTAGGGAGAATATATGATAATTTGAGAAGATGTGTAAGGGTTTAAAAAAGGTCATAAAACCTTAAAAGTTTATTTAAACTTGATCTGGAACTTAAAACCTTCAAATATCTCTTCTCGGGTCTGTACAGAGCAGTTTAATCCTGAGTTAGGGTTTCCAGATAGAAACTTGTTTTGTGGAGTTCTAACCAACCAAAAACACCAATTTTTTTTCATTTGGTGTGTTTCCATATCCTCTAAAATATTATTGAGATTTCATAGGAGTATAGAGTACAAGAGTATGGAATAATAGGTTTGTGTTGTATTTGGGCCTTGAGAGACCTAATGAGGGCTGATTAAGGCTAGAAAAGTGATCTGCATATGGTTTTAAGCCAAGAAATTTTTTGGAGAGATATAAATGAATATATGGTACTTTGAAATAACTTTAGTTTCTAGTTCCCAATCTTATATTATCCATACAATCAGGAAAATTGAAAAAAAGGCTATAAGGAAGCCTTTAAGGTTGTGACAAGTGTGTGTATGTTTTAGGGTCGAGAATTTGAGGGAAGTTGCTTTGTATCTGACTCCCATAGAGAGCATGTAAAACATATAATAATAAATTTAGTCATAAACAAATTCTAGTGTATGGGAAATAACATCCCTAAATAACACTCACCACATACAAACATAGGGTGAGGGTTGGGAAACCAAGCTAGGACCACTCTATATGAGTATATTGATGGGATGGTTAATGAATTTCACACCCTTATTCTACTAGTATAGTAATTTCATATTGAATTATCTTGGTTGATTGTTTTTATCCTAGTGCTCTTTGAAGACCTAATCCATACACTAAACATGTCACCATGTCTAAATCAAACATAAGGTTTATATATTAATCCTCTAGTGTATGGGAAATAACATCCCCAAATAACACTCACCACATACAAACATAGGGTGAGGGTTGGGAAACCAAGCTAGGACCACTATATATGAGTATATCAATGGGATGGTTAATGAATTTCACACCTTTATTCTACTAGTATAGTATTTTCATATTGCATTATCTTGGTTGAGTATTTTTATACCAGTGCTCTTTGAAGACCTAATCCATACACTAAACATGTCACCATGTCTAAATCAAGCATAAGGTTTATATATTAATCCTATTGTCCAACCCTACATCAATCAAAACCTTTCACACTCATATATAAAACACATCTTTGATTTCATCCCTTACAAACACAACTTAGATTCATCCATAAGTACCCTCACCACTTATTGATTGTCAAACTTATAAGCTTGTAATAAGACCAAAACATAACCAATCCTCTTACATAGTCATAACTCACCATTCATCAACACACTTGGTCAAATGCTATCATTATCAACCCATCCAAACTTAATTAAATATCATCAAACCACATAATTGAGCTAGTCTTATCAAGTCAACCTTGATTAGGAATAAGTCAAACCTAGATAAAACCTGGTCATATCACATCCTTGCTAGTTTGAACCTAATAGACATCAAGTCAAATCAAATCATGAGCTTGTATTATCTCATTTTACAAGTCAAAATCTATGGCTATAATACCCTATCCATTTTAAATCAAACTAGCTCAACGTTCTAAATTTAAATTTGCTCAATAACATACCTTATCCATAATCATCTTCTCATACTACACACCTCATTCAAATCAACTTGGTCTAAGAAATTTTATCAATCACTACCCCTTCATCTCATCTCATATAAACCCATCCTAGTTAATCCACACATCAACATCATACCTATCCAAACTCTCCAAATACTTAGGGTCAAACAAATTAGCTAAACCAATTATTTTGAAAATCTTCTACGGGGTAAAAATATCATAATGATGGAGAAAACATTATCGATGGAGATGCACATAATCAAGATATGGAATATGACTTCTTGAATTTTGATAATGGGATAGAGTAGTTATAGTGGTCTATCTATGAGAATAGGGATGAGTTATTAGCCTAGATTATCGAAGTAGGAGCTAGAATTCCTCTTGATTATGACCAAGACAACTTAAGGAACATTATCCAAAGTTTTGAATGTGAATGAACTAACCTTAGTCATAGTCACGATCCCTTTGTAAAATAAGAAAAATATTAAATTCAACTCGAGTTTGTAAATATTAAATAGGTTAATATTGGCAAAGGGAAATCCATCTTAGAAGACCAAACATAATAGAACCAAAAAAAGTCCTACTTAAATAACTTAACCAAATTACCAAACAAGTGGCCTCTCTTGCATCCCAAATAAATCCAATAAACAATAAGCCTCAAACTCCTAAAGGGCCACCTAATACCAATCCACCTCCCATAAGTCAAAATAAGAATAGACTTAATCCTCATTTCACATCATCTACCCCACTTTGTGATCCTATGTTTTCCAAAGTAAGGTAAGTAATGAAAGATACTCTCCAGGGGATAGAAGTAGGATCACACAAAAAGAATTGCAAATTTGAATAAATTTGGCCCTATCCATTGGATAATAAATTATTATGAGCTCCCTTCCCTCCTCATTTTTAACCTCCTAAATTTGACAAATATAAGGGGAAGGGAGACCCACGTGAACATGTAAAAGAATTTTTCATGTCCTACCAAGAGGTATCTTACATTGATGCATATCTACTTAGATTATTTCCATGAAGTCTTGGAGGACCCGCCTTAGAATGGTTCATGTGTCTACCCAAGGGATCTATCACCTTATTTGATGATCTAATAGAATTTTTTTTCAAACATTTCTCCTAAAACATAGAACATGAAATCAAAATGCATTATTTTCATAATATAAAGCATATAAATAAAGAAAGCTTCTCATCCTTCTTACAAATATGGAAAAGTCTTGAAATTATATTCCCATGATAAATCCATGAAAATTAACTTGTTACTATTTTCATTGACATCTTGAATTCAAAATTATATTTCCAATTGAAATTACATTATGTTAACAACTTCGATGAGATTGTCGAGAAGGGTATACCAATTGAAAAATCCCTCATTGCAAAAGGGGTGATCAAAATTTTCTAAAGGAATGATCATACCTAGAAAAATACCTCACATAAAAATCCAATGTTATTTAACAAAAATAATAATGTCATGGGTGATGGTGTGTCATATTTTAATAATGTCCAAACTATCGAAGTCTTTCATCCTTCTACATCTCACAATGAATTAAGCAACACTATGCCTAGAGGAAATTTGAGAGTCAAATCCAAAAAATAGATTACTCTAATCTTGGAGAACCCATTGAAAATGCCCTAAAGAAACTTATAGACACAAATATGAACTCTTCCTGAATTAAACCTCTTCATGAAAGTCAACCTAAGCCAACATGGTATAAATAAAATGAGTATTATGGCTATCATTGATTTAAAGGTAATGAAAATAGAATGTGTATGCAACTTTAAAATTACATCCAAGATATAATTGACAAAGGTGAAAATGAAATTGAAGTTTAAGAGTCATCTTCTTCCAAAAATCAATATCTAAGAATATATCAAGACCTTTTACCCAAACACAATTAGAAATAGAAGGGTACACAATGGGACCAAGGTCAATCCTCCACTTCCAACTATGTTAACTATATAATAACTCCTCATAACTATGATGCACTCATTAGCCACATTTACCATTGTAAACATCAAGTCGACACTATCAATATTAGGGCCAAATCACATGTGCATCCACATATCCAAAACCACCCTATAATTAAGATAAAAGGTCCATCATCTAATTTTGGCACCACCACTCGATGTGGAAAAATTACTGTACTAGGGACACCACCAAAATCACCATCTCAAAAGGCTCATATAAAGGTTAGTATCCAAAATCCTAATCTAACTACTCATGGGGGTGAATACAACATTATCCAACAACTTGAGAATACTCCCACATGGATCTTAATAATTGATATTCTCAAATCATCTTCACTCAATAGCAACATACTCTTTAAAACCCTTTAGGAGTTAAGAGTTCCAAAAGTCATTGACCCTAGTCAATTCCAATCCCTTTTAGGTCATCTATCCTCTTATAAGAAAATTACCTTTGATATGCCTCCCATTGGCCCTATCCACAACAACCCTTTATATGTTGAGATGTTCATTTCTAACCACAAGATCAAATGAATGATTGTATATGGATAATCTAGAGTTAATTTTTGTAACATTAGTCTAACCAAGAGCTTGGGATATTCAAAGTATTCTCTTGGGCCATAAATAGTCATAATTAGAGCTTATGCCTATAGTAAATGACAATCATATAGTACTATATACATTCCTATCATTTTAGAACCTATCACACATCAAACTCTCATCCATGTGGTATATTTTGAGCTGCCCTATAACATCTTTTTGGGCCATCCATGGGTACATGAAATGCAGGCTATAACCTCCACTCTTTATCACTGTCTAAAATTACCTCATTATGAAATGTATGTCTCCATCTTGGGTGATTTTCAATAATGTTGTTGTAGAAAAGTTCACTAGATTAGCTTTTATGCTTAGTCATGTACTTAATAGTCAGGCCAAGTTAATTATATGCTTGGTATGATTAGGTGCAAGAATAATAAGGTTTTGTGCACAACATTTAACACACTAATGCACTGACATCAATTTCACACAAGGCTCAAGCCTTGTGAACTCACTCAAAGTGCAATAGTGAAGGGACCGAGCTTGCATTGGGCTGGTTGAAACATGACACAACTTTGGGTTCAAAGGGACTTAGTCATTGACATGATGGTTCATGCAGCCTATCAGTTTTAGGCTATTTTAGGGAATCTCAATGAGTGCAATCCTTCTCAAGGGAACAAATCTTATGTGCATGTTCATATCTAGCTAGAAAGGGCTCTTTATGGTGCAAGCCTCTGGATTAATGGGTTAAAGGTCATTTAGGTGCTTAGCCAAGTGATGAGATCATGGGTGTTAGGATCTTAGTGCTTGCCAATTTCAATATTGAGTTTATTTTATAGGTGGGTTGAAGTCACTAGATGGAACAAGGATGCCATTAATGACCAAGGTTGAACCTTAATATCATAATACATTTAAAGTAAATAAACTTATAACATTTCTCATATAAAACTAAGCTACAATCATATCATAACGCAAACTATAATGCAATAATCAACACTTTTTTACTCAATATTATTCTTCATTAACTTACAGTTCAACATACAAAGTTCAATATATGAAAATAGAGCAAGTGCTTGTATTTGACCTTACTCATGCCTAGTGGCTCATATACAAGCTTGGGCTATACATTTGGAGTGCCTAACCTAGTTCATACATAATACAAATACTTAGTGGTGGCTCTCAATTTTAGTAGAGCTTCGCTATATTAATTGCCTCCTCTTCAAAAGAAATCCTTTTTTTTATAGGCAACTAGGAATCTCCTTGCCAGGTCATATGGGTGTGTGCTAAGTGATGAGCTATCATTGGGGGTCACTATTCCATCAGCTTGACTACGCTACCCTAGTTGGATGAGTATACAACATACATTGAGCTATCAATGGGGGGTCACTATCCCACCTCCTTATAACACCCATGATTCTTGATCTATTGTGTACAAGTTTTTGTAGGGATGTCCTTTGAAGGTTGGTACCATGCAAATACCTACCAGATGGCATGAGATCTTTGGGGATTCCTCTACTAGGTAAAAAAAGGGAGAAATAACTCCAAATATTACCTCATGCTATGATAGTTCAAGTTGGTATGGTCCATGTATTTGGTGCAAAAGGGGGCCCAACATTACCCCATATAAAATGGTTATTCCTCCCTAGACTAGTCTTTTAACGCCTTTGGTGCACAAAATTCTAGTGCACCTTACTCTAAATCAACCTTGAATTTTTCAAAACCCTATATAGCAAGTTTGATTTCTTTGATGGTGTTATCTACTTCAGTAGATGCAACCTTGAGGGTGAACACATCCATTCATTCTAGTTCTTTTCTAAAGGCCTCAAGCCTTTCCCTTGCTCACCTTATCCCATCATCTAGGATATCTCCCTGCTCACTAGCCTTTGTTTGGAAGGCATATAAGAGAGCCTACAGGTCTTTCTCTTGGGTCTTTATTTGGGAACTTAGAGAGTTGACCTTTTCCATTACTTGTACGTGCTTGGTTTTGCTCACCATGAAGGAGTGTTGGAATACGTCATCTTTTTCCTCTTTTTCCTTTTTAAGGCATGCATTGATGACCACTGCTTGGGTGGTGAAGATGTAAAAAATGGATTTTTCTTCTTCTATTCCCTCTTCTAACTTAGTGAAAAGGTATTCCACCACATCTAGATTTTTTTTCAACTCTTTTCTTAAGGCCTCGCAGGGGTCTTCTAGCTCTTCAGGTGTTAACATCATCATGAGAAACATCTACTCTACAATCATGCATACCTTGTCCACCTATTTTATTCTTGAGGAATCTAAATCATCCAAAATGGATGGATCCACTTCTTCTATGAACTCAACCAACTATTTAAGTATGAGCCTTGTTGCTTCAAGTTTTTCCTCGACCTCTTGCACTATCTTCTTCCAATTATTGGCATGTACATCATTGATGATGTTCTTACATGTTATTGAGGAATCCATCTTAATCAGATCATTAGATGATATCACAAGGTTTATGTCTCATAGATTTATGAGCTGGTAGTCATACCCTTCCTCTGACTTCTTGGTGTTTTGAAGTGATTTTATAGGAACCTAAGACTAGGGCATGTTCATGTAGTATTCTAATGCCCAAGAAACATGGTGGCATGTCAAGGTTGTGGCAATATTTAGTGGTATGTACTCCATCATATAAAAGTCTTCATCTTCTTTGAACCCCTTTTGTGCCCTTTCCCTATTGAATGGTTCATATTTTTCTTCCTCATTTAGCTCCTCTCTTCTTCACTAGCACTAGCACTTGTGCTAGTGCCTTATTCTTCTTCTCCTTATTTTTTGGGTTCTTCATTAGACTTCCCCCTTATCCTCTTCTTATTTTTATTTGGTGCTAAATCTATCATCATGTTCTTCTTGTAGGGGTTCTTCTGTGGACTTTTCCTCGTCGTCTATTTCCTCTTGCCATGGCTCTTTGGCATGAGATTTTATTTCACTAACCTTCTTCTCTTTTCACCCCAATGAGGCCTCTATTTCCTTCACCATTTGTTTTTCCAAGGCATCAATATCACCTTCTTTATCTCCAAGTTCCCCTTTGGAGCTAGAGCATGCTTACTGTGTAGATTCTTTTATTGTTCTGGTGAAGGTGCTAGCTGCCTTCTTTGGTAATCTTTCCTCTCTTGGTTCCACGCTAGTGACAACCTTCTTCTTATCTCATTCCTTCACCATCCTAGACCTTTCTTCCTAGGTCACCTTTTCCTCTCTTTCCTTTCTTCTGGCCTTCTCTTCCTTAGACTTCCTCTCTACCTCCTCTTTCTTGGCCTTTTACTTTTTGACCTTCCTCTATATGATTTACACTTCACACTTATTTTCTCTTGATTATATCTCCTTGGCCTTTAATCAGCTGATTTCCACTTGGGACATGCCCTTGGCCTCATGACCTCATGCTTGCGTTTCAAGCTTAGCACTACATCAATATGCTCTTGGTCCAAGCCCATATCCTTCTAATTGTGTTTCAATTCTTCTTCAGTCGACATGTTTGAATTTGTTTCTTCCTCATGCTCTTCTCTTGTTCCTCCTTCCTTCCTTCCTTCCTTCCTTCCTTCTCCCTTCACCTTTTATGCCTTGTGATCTTCCTCTTTCCTTCATTATTTAGCCTCAACCATCTCAATGACCTCTTTTATGATCTTGACCTTTGTCATTTTTTCCTTTTGCTCCTCCAACTCCTGCATCCTCTATATTTTGGCTTCACTAAAGCTGAGTTTCCTCTATCTCCACCTTCACTTATCCAACTCAGTCTGAGGTGGAGAGGAAGGGGTTCATTCACTTGATGAGGACTCTTCATCTTTGAGTATGATGTATGTGCCCCTCCTACTCTTTTCTTCCTCCAACTCCTCTTTTTCCTATTCTTCAGACATGATTATCCTTTGCACCATAGGAGGAGCTTTCCCCTTCTTTTTATCTATGCTAGGGGAAGTCTTTAGAATGAATTACATGTGCTTCTATGCAAAGGTCAAAGGATATGATTCTCTTTCTAAAGTGATCTTCAGATCTAGCCCCTCTTCTATTTCCTCTAAAGACTCCCCCTCTTCTTCTTTGGAGACTTTTTCTTTTTGATTTGTGTTAGCGTTCCCTCATCTCTGATCTAGATTGGGGGGTCTTCCCTTTACTTGAAACTCTGCTCCACACTATAATCCTTCTTTTATGGCTTCATCTCATAGTATAATATATGGATGTATCATAAGATGGTGAATTATTGAATAGGATCAATGTTTGGGTGATCCTGATGCATCTTTTTCATCTTCAGTGGACTTCCCATTTGTGTGAGGGAATTGGTGCATCAACCTGTGTCTCTCCACATCTAGTTCCTTTACTGGAATGTCCATCTACTGTGCATTAGGGATCTAGTGTAGTGCATCCTTGAAGTACCTTATTGAGAAGGTGAAGGGGAGTTTTAACCATCCTGACCTATTCCTATCTCATAGCACCAAGTGCACGATGTAATAATGATATATTATGGCAAAAGATGTCATTCTGAACATACTCTATGGGAGCCCTTAAGCAATGTACCACTCCAATCAAAAATATTATATGTATTTTTCACACCAGTGTATCACATGCATCTTATACTTGGGGATGAAGGAGGTGGGGCATGTGTAATCCTTTTAATTTTGTGCTAAAGATTCATGGTTTTCTAGGAAAACCTAGAGATTATCTTCACTCCTATTTAGGATCCCAATTTCCTCCATAATGATCAAGATGAGGATGGACCCCCACTTGAAGGTTATTTTGGTGATATGGCACTCTAGCACATTTTTCACTAACTCATTAGTGATGAAATTCATGATGTTGAGCTATATGTCCTGTGCCATGTGATAGAAAATATAGAGGTACACCTTTGATACATCAGTACACTGACTACTTAGGCACAATCTAGAACTCATGAGGCACACCTCCATCCTCATGCTGGGGTCCTCACACTTGTTGATAAGGAATGAAAAACCCCCTTTGAATTACTTTAGGAACTTTGTGATGTGCTCTACCTCTTCATCATCATCCATAATTTTATGGATGTCCTATTTATCATCTAAGAGCCCAATTATCTTCTTGATCAATTGCACTAAAATCTTCATGCATTGGCCTGAAAAATACACGTGGTCCTCATGGACACATAAGAGCAAGAACTATACAAGTTCTTCTAGCTTCTCAAAGTAGGGAAACTCATAGAGTTGAGTCACCCTAGAAGCTTTCAACTTGTCTCAAATTGAGACATTGAATAGGGCATCACCTTGTAGCATCTTTCACCTTATGTCCACCACCTAGTCTTTCACCAAGTCTTATAAGTGAATTTACATCTGGTGGTTATACTCTTTGAGTTGGAAACTATGTGTAAATGAGTACCAAATTTCCCCCACCTCAACCTATAGGGGGAATTGCATAAAATAGTATGACATTTTTGTTAGCGCTTTGGTATCTACTTCTATGATGCTAACTACTTCAACCTACTGCACCTTAGTTCTGGTGGCTATCATCTCTTCCACAATCTTCATCCACTTGGGTTCCTGTTGCACTTGCACAAAGCTCATTGCCTTTCTCTTCTTCACCATCTTGAATCTACTTGTGTTGAACCTTGGTAAGTGTGGCTTTCCAAAGCCTCAAATGGTGGTTGGTACTTTTGTAGTCATGGTATTTTCAACTATACCTTTGGCTCTAAGATTCATTAGCCATTAATGGTGGCATGGGGGATAACTACTCATTCCAACTCTACTTTTTACATAATTATTTCTCCTTAATCCTTCAAATTGGCCTCATTGTGAATGCAAACTTTCTTAGTATGTCACAGTTTTACTCTTGGTGCTTCTAGGTGTTTGAGTTCTCACCTATTTTAGGGTTTTCACCTTTGACTCTCTAGTTTTTACTTAGGTTTGCTCTAAGTCTGAATTAGTTTAAACTTTTAAACCTAAACAAGTCTATCACTTGCTATTTTATACCCTTCATTCTCATCTACCATCATTAATGTAGACTTTATGGTGTAGGCACCTTGATTTCTTGGAAAACACAAAAATCTTTGAAATCCTTCAATAATATATCATCCTTAACACATTAATTACATATCTTTGTGCCACCACTACCACCTCATTGAATAATCCTAACATTTTTTTGGCAAAGTGACATGTGGTTCAAATAGTTACTTCCTGCTCATTTTTGGGTGGGTGCCAGTTATCTTAGACATTCTCACTCTACACATGTATACTTGGCACAACCTTCACCTTCCTTATCGTAATATAGGTACAAAACCTCACATGCACATGATTCAATCTCCTCAATTCCACTTTTTCTTCTAGATGCACTCTTATTTCAAGCATGCTTCTCTTTTTTGGTTAATTTCTTGTGTGTCATCTTATTTTGGCCTATCCTACCCCATACAAATCCCTTGCACTAGCCTTCCAACACGTCATTTCTCTTTTAATTCTCTTGTATACTAATAGATGGTGTGTCTTCACTTCTCATCTTTGTGCTTAACCATTTTGAGTGTCTTCACTTACCTCTTAGGTATCTAACACAAGATCAATTAATGTGCCTTCTTTCAACCTTGGCTCAAAGGGAACATTGAAGCAGTTCATTTTTGGGCCTTCAAGTGCCATGTACTATCCATTATTGTGCACATAGATCTTATGCATTTTTTGCTTACATCTAGTAAGCTTCATGTACCCACCACTTAGATGTCTAGCCTCATACACCTAAAGGGTGCAAGTGCTTGACTCACCCAAATGGAATTATGAATGAAATGCTAATAGATAATTCCTTATAGCCACCATGCACCACTTACTACTTCAATACACTATACAAGGAAAAAACAAAAGAAAATAATGGTTTGGCTTGCACTAAACTTTATTCTATTCAAATCAACTTCAAACTAAGTAGTGACCAAGAAGTCAACGTTTTCATAACAAAAACATTGGCCTAATACCTATATGGCTTCAGTCGATTACCATTAAAATTCCCAAGATTCATTTCAATGGACAACATGTGCAACTTACATGCACCTATTTCTAATATATGGTAGATGATGTAGGGGCCCATCCATCATATTTGTAATTTGCCTAGGTGCTTAAAGTACATGGAATCATAGAGTAGAACCAATTCCCCTTCAATTAGCTCCTTGTGCTTGATATGCTTGTCATGCCAATGCTTCTGGTGCACCTTCTTTATCTATTGACTCCACCTTGCTTGGGCACGCTTTTCATCCAAGCACTCCAAGTCTTTCAAGCTTGTGTTTAAATATTATTGGTCATCTAAATGACAAATCTATATAATGTATAAGGAAGGCACCATGAAATCCATGGGTAAAAATGCTTTATCACCAAACACTATTTGAAATGGTGTAGCCTTGTTTAGGCACTTGTATGTCATGTGGTACACCCATATTACCACTGAAATATGATCATCCCAATCCTTGAAATTAATGTCACATATCTTTATCAAGAATGTACCCAAGATCTTGTTGAATGCTTTAGCTATGCTATTATCCTGTGGATGATAGGGGTGGTTTTTTAGTGCACCACCATGTATTTAGTTAAAAGGATGCACACCGTATCATTGATAAAATGAGTACCCCTATCACTAGTTAGACTTAATGGGCATCCATACTAGATTATGATGTTCTCTCATATAAAGTGCAACGTTGTTTTGGCTATGCATTTTTTTGTTGATGTGGCTTTAACCCATTTGTTAAAATAGTTAGTTGTCACTAAAATATATCTTGCACCTGTGCACTATGATGTGGGAGTTATTGGCCCAACAAAGTCAATGACCTATTTTCAAATGGTGCTTGGGCTAGAATGGGATGAGAGGCATCTCATCTTGGTGGTTGGGCTTGATAGTGTGCTGGCATATGTCACATACCTTGGCATACTCCTTTGCATCTTGGAATAGACTTGGCCACCATAAGCCTGATTGAAATACCTTATGTGGCATTGCATCTCTAGTGAAATGGCCTCTTACAATTCCCTCATGCGATTCCTATAAGATGGATTCACTTTCATGTTCCAAAACACACCGATGTAGGAATTCATCTTTACTCAATTTGTAAAACTCCCCCTTAATGATATGGAAGGGGGTGGCATGAACTACAAGTTGCTTCTTCTCCTTAGTTGACAAGGTCTAAGACACAAATCCTAACATTAATAAAGCAAAATATCTGCTAAATATTCAAGGATGTGATGGAATTTGTAGAGCTATGCATCTAGCATGTCATCCTGAATTGGCACCACCACATTGCCAGAATTAATGTGGGACAAATGGTCTATCCCCAAGTTATACTTTCTAGGTTTAACAATAACTAAGAACTGGAATTCCTAGAATAGAACAATCCACCTACATAAGTGCTGATGTAAAACATGCTTATTCATGAGGTATTTGAGCACCTCATGATTAGTGAAAAAGATGAATGGGGTTGTCAATATATATTGATTAAATTTTTGTAAGGCATAAACCATTGCCAACGCCTCATGCTCAAAAGTGGTGTAATTATGCTCTACCTATGTTAATTTCCTACTTTTGAAGGAGATGGGGTCGTCCATCTTGCCCTCACCTAATTGTACCAATATGGTGCCAATTGCAAAGTCAGAAGTATCAACATAGATGTGGAAAAGAGTAGTCCAGTCTGGAAATTGTAGAATTGGTGTACTAGCCAACTTCAACTTTAATGATTCAAATGCCTCTTCTTGTGTCTCGCCCCAATAGATTAGGCCATATTTGCATAAGAGCTCTTCTATAAGCACTATGATCTTTGTATAACTTCATATAAACTTCCTGTAATAGCCATAATGGACTAAAAAGGCATTGACATCTTTTTGCATTGAAAGATTTTGAAGCTAAATTATGATGGCTATCTTCATAGCATCAACATGAAAACCATACTTTTAGATGATTTGCCCAAGCAGTGTTCTAAAGGGGGTTAAAAAGACACAGTTCTTCATGTTTAATGATATCTAAAGCTACCTGCACCATTCAAACATGAGGCATATATTATCATAGTGGTCTTTTACAAGACCATACATAGTCCAATCATTGAGATAAACTTGGAGGAACTTATGGATAAAGTCCTTGAAAGTAGTGATCACCACTCATGAGAATATGGCTAGTGCATTCTTAAGTCCAAAGGGCATCAAATTATAAGTGAAATAGACCCACTCAATCACAAAGGTTGTTTTGGGCTTATCTTCTTCCTTGATTTGCACTTGATGATAGCCTGAGAAGCCATTAGTGAAAGTATAAATTTTACAACTTATGACTCCATCCAGGACCTTGTTAGTGAATGGGGTTAGGAATGGGTCATTGATGCAGGTGATGTTTAAGAGCCTATAGTCAATGTATATTTATATATGCCCATCCTTCTTGATGCTGATATCCATTAGGCTTACCCATTCATATTATTGTACAGGGTAGATGACACTGGCAACAAGCATTCCATCAATCTCCATTTTTACCTTGGTGTAAATATTGGGATTCATCTGACATGGGTGTTTCTTGATCGACCTCATTCCATTCACCAGCTTGATTCTCATTTTTCCAAGGGAAGGGTGAGTGCCTTTCATGTCCTAGTAGCTGCATCAGAGTAAGTCTTGAAATTTCTTCATGAGGTCTATGATTCATGCCATCTCTACTTCAGCCAAGTAAGCACCTATAATGGAAATATTTGGTTCACCTTCTATGCTAATGTCTAATTTAGTGGTCTTGAATGGCACACAATAGGGTTCATTCCTATCTTTATGAGAGTCCTCAACTTTCCTTGTCCCCTTAGTTTTTTCAATTCAAAGATGCATTGGATCTTCTTCATTTGGGGTGCTATCATCCAAAAGGTGCACACATTTTTTTCTACCTATTAGAGCCTTCCAATTATGCTCTTTCTAGGTCTCATCATCTTCTTTATTGGAGTCACTATTGAGTACCTTATCTTCAAAGAATGTCAAGAGTGATAGTCCTTTCTCCCTAAACATTTCCTTAAGGCACTCTTAGAGGATGGTAGTGTCCTCAAACACTACCCTATTGATGACTTGTAGTGGCTCTAGTAGCTCTAAGTTTGGCAAAGAAAAGGAGAAGGTGTGCATAAACCTCTCCTTGAGTATCTCCAAGTTCCCTGTTTCATGGTGCATCTCATTTATAATGTACCATGATCATGCCCATGTTTTAAAGGTCTTGTAAAAGGTGTGCACCCTTAGGCCTCTTGGTGTATTCTCTTTGTAGATAGTCCAAGTTTTTTCACACAAACACACATGCATGATTGGGTTAGAATCACCAGAGTAAGTATTTATGTCCAAGTCCTTATTACTCTTTCTAAACCTAGTGCATATTACTACCTTCACTTCTCACCATGTTGGCAAGCTAGGTCTTTACACTGCCCACCACTGAGCAATAGTGCTTTTCAGGGTATCCACTAGTGTGCCCATTTTATGTATTTCCTTAGGTATGCAAGATTCAATGTCATGGACATACCTCTCTATAATATGGCTCCCTCAATACTATGGGAACACTTCTAGCTTCCCTTTACATAGTTAAAACACCTTTTTTCTAGCCTTTTCTGGCATGGGGAACCCATCTCTTCTAATTGTGCTCAATCCTAACCAATCCTATCCTAGCTAGCCTTGGCTTAGCTATGTGTACCAATAGTACCTTTAGATAGTGACTCATAAGCGTATTCTACCCATCATTCATGGGATAAGTTAGTTGTATCAAAAATTGATTGTCCATCCTCCCATTTAAGCACACCTTGGTCACTAGGGTTGAGCTTCTTGATGCCTTATGCCATGATGTTTTAAATGTGGTTGATCTCATCATTGAGATCAACACTTTCCACATATGGGGGACCTTGATCACTTGATAAAGGGATCACCAACCTCTCTTTATCATTTTAAAAATTCATGTAGCACTTCTTAAATTACATGTCTACATTATTAGCATATCACCATGGCCTACCCAAGAGCACTGGATAGTTGTCCTACTCTACCAACTCGATGACCTTGAAGTCAGTTTGAAACTCATTGCCCATGATATTACAATGGTGCCCTTCAAGATACTGATAGGTTATGCTCAAGTTTTTCTAGCAATGAACAAAATATGAGGTGAGGGCCTCAAGAGTGGTCATCCCATCTTCTCCTAGGTAGTTTTGGTTAGAATGTTGACCTTAGTACCCATGTCTACTAGTACTTCACAAATCAACCATCCATTAATGGTGGCATATATCAATAACTCTTGGTCATAATCTATGTTCTAAGTATGCCTTACTTCATGTGCCCACTCCATATGTGGTGAAAAAACTTCAATCATTTGAGGTGCAACCTCTTATTTTGGGTTCTTCCTTACATGCTTCAATAAAAAATCTTTTAGTAGAGGCAACATCCCTTTAGTTTGCAAGAGGTGAAAGATTTTGATCAACTCCTACACTTTGGCCTCTTGGTCATCTTATCTTCTACATAAAGTGGTCACCTATGCCTCTAAATATCTAGCCAACTGGACTTCACCTTATAAATTTTGTATCATGCTCATAGATTGTTGTAGGATGTCCTTCTATCATGCAAGGTCATGATAGGGCATATATTTTGGCTCAAGTCATGCTATGCACTTAGTGCAACTTGATTTTACATAATCCAAGCATAGTTCTTAGGTCAGTGTAGTGGGTGGCTAAATGGTGAACCTACTCTAGGTTGTGGCTTGCACTTTAGGTGGCTCTTTACAAGTCTATTATGGCTTGGGAGCCCACATTTCCTCTTTGGATTCATGCCTAACCATTGCAACACCTTTGTATATACCAAGATGACCTTAAGTTAGACTTTTTGTTTAGGTTTAGGCATTCCTCAATCACATGTGGTCCTAAACAATACCTACATGTTGGGTACATGAGGTAGTCACACTAATAGTACTCAGTTAACCCATACTTGTAGCATGATTATGGTGGGAATATTCATCCACCATTCCCTCCTCCTTGCTTGTGCATGCCTTGTTAGTTACCATAACCCATATTGTGCTAGCCATAGCCTTCATTTCATTGACCTACCTAATCATAATTGAGTTTATCACCTATCATGTACCTCTTTTCATGTTTTGGTACATCTCATTGATACCTGATAGTTCACTATATAATGCATGTATGCATCACACATATTTTAATAAAAGGCAGTGTTCACTTGCTTAACATGCTACAATAGAGGATAATTTTGAGTCATGTGACCCATGAAAAACTTCATAGATGAGAAGTAGGGTACAAACATTTCTTTATGGGAAATTATTCTTGGTATACCCCTCCATCTCATAGTCAGTGCACCACAACCCATTGTGAGTGTCATGTGCCAAACTGGCAGTCAACTTCTATAGTTGGGAGGCCATTAACATGATTTGAGCCTCCATGAATGGGTTGAACCTAGTATCAACACTACCTACTACCTCAACTTGGAGCATGGATTCAAGTTCTTCATGGGGGCTCATGAAGGTTTTTATGGACAATACTCATCTAAAGGGTACTAATATACCTCCAATAAGCATTGTGCATGTTGGGAGAGGTGGATATAATATATAATCTTAGATATTAGAGTCTTAAACCTTGCATCATTCATGCACACACTTTCAGATAATCCTTGGCTGATTTCCTTGAGTGCTATGATGCTATGTTTCTTGAACTTAGGGATATCAAAATCTTTTAAGAAGGCTTATTTTAGCACATCATAGTCAACCATAGCCTGGTTTAGATTAAATTTTTGATACTAGAAATGGGAGAGATCAAGAAAGGTGGTCATGAACTAATTCACTTTGTGTTAAACCTAAGTAATGCCTTAAGTGCACCATTATAGCTCACATTTAAACAAATGATCTATAGCATTATTTACACCATGATACTTAGGAAACTGTATCACCAACTTGTAGTAGATCTATTGAGGTGGTGGTGTCAGGTTCTGAGGTGCTTGTCACCCTTACATTTATGTTAAAGATGGTCCTTTATCACCTCTAATTATAAGGTGAAGCAATGACCCTATCATTTTCAACTACACTATTGAACTTATTGGTGTAGTAATGCTCACTTATGGTACCATGCCACTTCCTATGGGTTGTTTCCTAATTGGTGTAGCCAACATCCTCTACACAGAAATGCTTGCACCTATGTTTAGGGTTCCTAGGTTGGTGTTTGTTGGGTTAACCATGTATTCACTAAATTCCTCATAAGGAATCACTTACTCAATCACAAAATCTTAATCCAAATCTTGAATCCTATCAAGGTCAACATTGATAATAGGGTTATTTATCATTCTTCTATCTTATAATGGAGAATCTAGCACATGATCTTGCACTTCAAGTTTAAATAGGGTAGGTGCTTTTGGCATATCCTTAATCACCACATCTTGTAGGAACACACTATATCTTACACCTAACTACTGATTTTGGTCTCTCACTTCTTCCTCTCTCTCCTCACACTAATGCATTTTAAAGGATCCTTCCCTATCCCCTCCTTGCTTGCTACAGGTCCTCTCAACACTTCCAAGTTCTAGATCCTCCATCAGTTTATGCCTTCACTTATTATAGTTTAGCCTCTAGAGCTCTCAAGTGTCAGGTTGCTTGTCCTCTTCCATCGAACCTCACCTACACTTCCCCTTATCACCTTCTATGCTTGATCATATGCACATGGATTTTAGCCTTCCATGCTTATAATTTTTATATCATAATCCACCAAAAGCTTCTTCAGTTTGGTGCTACATATTATTATGAATGTAACCCTTGGTTTGTAAATAAACTTGTACTCTACTTCTTTAGGGCATGAGAAGGTTGATGATATGAACTCCAACATGTAGTTATTTAATTTACCACTCCACCACTTATTTATAGTGCATGTCTAAACTTCATCTAGGATTGCAAGCCTCTTTATGTGCTCTATTATCCACTCAATGCATTGGTTGTATCTTCACCTTCTAGAGGTAGTATAGGTGATCAACCATCGGTATATATGCTCAGGTATCTCATAAAATAACACCTTATATAGATCATCATATAGGTTGGCTTGCACCCATTTTATTGACTCCTATCCTTCGCATGTAGGATGCTTCTACATGAAACTATCTTCCACTTGCTCTAGCCAATACTCGATGTTCTCAAGTGATAGTTGAAGCATCACTCTATTAAACTATTGTAGAAACAAAATTCAACATGGGTCCTAGTAATAAAACTAAAATGTTGCATAAAATTTCACTAAATTAGCTTTTGTGCTTAGTCATGCACTTAGCAGTTAGGCCAAGTCAATTCTATGTTTGGTATAGCTAAAAAAAATCATAATAGGGTCTAATGCTTAAAATTTAACACACTAATACACTAGCATCAATTTCACACAAGGTGAAAGCCTTGTATGCTCACTTGAAGTGCAATAGTAAAGGTACTGGGCCTGCATTGGGCTAGTTGAAACATGGTGTAACTTTGGGTTCAAAGGGAATATGTCATTGACATGATGGTTCATGTGACCTATTAATGCTAGGATATTAAATGGAAGCTCAATGGGTGCAAGCATTTTTAATGGCACAAATCTTATGTGCATGTTCACATCTGGTTAGGTATGGCTCTTTATGGTGCAAAGTTATAGAATAGCGAGTTAAGGGTCATTGAGGTGCTTAGCCAAGTCATGGGATTGTGGGTGTTAAGATCTTAACACCTACTAGTTTAAACATTGAGTCTATTTTATAGATGGGATGAAGTCACTAGATGGCACAAGGATGTCATTGATGACTAGGATTGAACCTTAATATCACAATACATTTAAAGTAAAGAAACTTATAGCATTGCTCATATAAAACTAAGATACAATCATATCACCGTGCAAACTATAATGCAAGAATCAACACTTCATTTATCAACAATATTGTTCATTAATTTATATTTCAACATACAAATTTCAATATGTGAAAATAGAGATAGTTCTTGTATTTGATCTTACTCATGACCAACACCTCATAAGCAATATTGGGTCATACATTCAGAGTGCCTAACCTAGTTCATATAGAATACAAATACTTAGTGGTGGCTCTCAATTTTAGCAGAGCTTCAATATATTAATTTCCTCATTTTCAAAATCAAGCCTTCTTTTATAGGTAATTAGGCATCTTCTTTTTAGGTCAGATGGGCACGTGCCAAGTGATAAGCTCTCACTGGGGGTTGTTATTTCATCGACTCCACTATGTTGCCAGGTTGAATGAGCACATACCATATGCTAAGCTATCATTAAGGGGTCACTATCCCACCTTATCCATATTTTTGACACCCATGCTTCTCAAGCTACCATGTACAAGTTCCTGTAGGGATATCCTTTGAAGGTCGATGTCATGTAACTACCGACCAGTTGGCATGGGATCCTTACATATTCCCTTAACTAGTGTCAAAAGGTACAAAAAGGGAGAAATCACTCCAAATATTGCCTCACATTGAGATAGGTTAAATTAGTGTGGTACACATAGTTGGTGCAAAAATGAGACCAACAAATGTCAAGCATTGAAAGGACTTGATCATGATGCCATATATTTTCCTAGCATTGAGAGTTTTCCCTATGATAATCACAAGTCCATAAAGTATATCCATCTAGCTGAATTGCATTCCACTTATTCAAATCCACCTACATTATCACACATCAAAATAATTTCCAAAGGAGATAGGTGATATGAATACACACATTCAATGTTGATGAACTCCCTTTGTCACCCCACAACTATAGGTGCCCCACTATGAAGGAAGTTAGGCTAACCTCTCATTAATTTGAATTTTTTTTTGAAAGTTTTGTGATCTTATATGAATAATAAATTAAAAATTCAAGGACTCTTGGCTATCATAAGAGGGCCTTGATTCATGATTTCAACACCTAGAATAGCATAAGGCCAATTAAATGTGTAAAAACATAAATTATAAAAGAAACGATCTTGGGTTCAAGGAATAGGGCATTATATAACCCATATCTACCAAGTATCATCCATTGTAATATAGACTAGGATATAAAACACTAGGTGGTGACCCATATGATGTCATCTATAACACCTCATCGATCTCTGAGTAATCTAAGCCCAATAGGGTCCATTCATAGTCATTATGAGGATATTATCTCACCAATATCTTCACTGATGTAGTAGTTTTTACTATTAATCATGATGTCCACCACACAAAAGTGGTAGCTTTAGATCCATTTTATAATGATAAAGTCATAACAAAATCAATGGGACTCAAGGATGAATTACCACTTGATGATTATATGAATGGATTCAGCGTTGCCTTAGACTATTTTCTTATAGATCAGAGTGATCCTTTCATGGATATTAAGGATGTTTTCTCCAACATTGAAACATGTCCTCTTAGTAACCTCTATGAGGATCACACCACCTACTATCCACTTGTTGACATCACTAATCCATCTCCTTAGACCTCCCACACCATTGATCCTTTTCCTCCTCTCAATGACCAATTTATCATAACCCTTAATGGGAAGAGATAAAATCACACATCATTACATGCCATATTAGGCATCAAATATACAAGAATCCAAGACATCATGTAATCAATCCAACATCATAATAAAATTAGTTTTGATCTAAAAAAATCAAAATAAAAACAATTCAAATAAATGGTTAAATCTAAAATTGTTACTCTATGTGAAAATCCCCTAGGGCACTACAGGAGCATCTAAATAAAAATAATGGAAAAAAATTCAAAGATCAAATTCCTCTTTAAGGCACCTTTAAGGCAAAGATAAAATATCAAAGAGCAAAGTCAAAGTGTCATGACCCTATTTTGATGCATTTATTTCATTTGTTGATTATGGTTTTGGTTATGAATTATTTGGGACATGATTATTTAATTTTGCTATTATGATATAGTTTTTTGATATATGATTTGATCCATTATGATGTTTTGATATATGAGTGATCATTTGGATATTATGAGATAGTTGTTATTATGTACTTTCATTGTAACATTGAATATTCATGCTTAATGAGTTATTGATTCATTATTTAGTTCAATTATATTATTATATTTAATGTTGTTATTGCATTTATTGATCTTATATAGTATAGATGATGATGGTTTGTTATGACTACAGTTACATGATATGAGCTAGGTTGGATGTGACTCTGAGTAGTAAGGTGAGGCTGAAAAAGTGAACAAAAAGAAATAGTGAACTTAAAATTGTAAATACTGAGCTTTAACTGTTATTGGTGCATTGAGTCATTTTTATATAATTGAATTATTTTGCTAAGTGTTATATTTTATTACATTATTGTGATGGGTCATTGTCAATTTTGACTTCTTATTCAATCATTTATTTACTTATTTTATTTTGACTCTTTGAAACAATCGACACTTATCAACATTATTGGAATGTATTAGTCATATTGACTGTGTTATTTACTATTATTTGGATAACCTTGGATGTTCTTGATCCTTAATTTTGTTTGTATTTCTTATTACTTTGTCAATTTCAACATTGCATTGGTCATCAAATGTTATTTTCTTCACTATTGAGTCTTGGTATGTGTTTGGACTCTTTAATGACATAATTTACTTATCATAATCCTATTTCATTTTACTTAAAGGCATTAATCATTGTTATGATTTAAATTCATTATAACATTTGGAATTGTCTTGGGCATTCTATTTAATTTCATGAGGTCATTGTTGTTATTTTGGACACTTATTTCATTTATTGGTTGATGATACCAAGTATTGGATTGGATTTGCTAAAGTAAATGAATAGGGGACATGACATAACATGGACATGACATTATTTCAAAGTTTTTATGTTGTTTTTGACTTTGGATTGTGGCATCAACTCACCACTTGAGGCATGGGACTTGATAGTCTTCCAACCCTTTTAAGGTTCTTGCTTGGTCATTTTGCTTTGTCACTTTTGGAAAGTCCTATATTTGGGAAAACTTTGCCTAAAGTTTTGGCATGGAGATCAAGGGAATGTTATGGGTAGTTAGTTGCATGAGCTTCTCACAGATTTTGAACTGTAGTGATCTATTTTTATTATTGGCCATAAAGGAGTTTTTGTGGAATTTTATGTTAGTTTTAATTTGGCTTAAATGGGTCGATTGGTATTTGTATTAATGTGTGGAAGGATGGAAGTTTGTAAAGAAAATTCACCATCCTTTTTCATTCTTTTTGACTGGTATTCAAGTAAGTATTACAATTAAATTATGTGTTATTTTTTGTATTTGGCCTTGCTACTTTTGAACTAGGTTTTATATAAAAGTATACGTAGTCTTTTTATTAGTCTTTAACTGATAAAAAGAATGGTTGTAGTGGATTATACTATGAATTAAACACTAAAGGGTTTGAGTTTGAATCTAGTTCATATTAATTTTTAAAACAATAAAAATGGCAGCCATTACAACTTGGTCATATCATATTGTTACTAATTTCTATGTGCATGTTTATGGAAGTCCATTATTATTTATGGAAGTTTATTTTTATATTTAGTAATGTCATTTTAAAGCTAAAGATATGTGTTGGGATATGAATAACTGGAAGCACACAATTGATTACCAAATACAAGCAACTTAATATGCGGAATTAACCAGAATCAATAAGTAACTAGGATCCAGAAATAACACATGATATGAGAGACAATACACAACTTGTATTAAAACTCTTACAGAAAAGAATACAATAAAGAAGATGCCACTTCTTCTCCACCACCTCTTCAGAGGCTTCCCACACCTCAAGTGAATAGTAATTCTCTCCTCAAAGCTCTCTCTCTTAGGTCCCAACACCCAACTCAAACACTGAGTTGGTGTTCACCTTATACCTGTGCTCCACGCACACCACAAGTGCTCCACGCACTCCAAAAGTACTCAAACGTACTCCAGGTAGATCTCTCCTGAACCTGCAACAACCTGCACCTCAATAGACCTACTTATGGAAGGATCTTCCTTGCCTTCCTCTTTGCTCTGAGTACACACCTGTACTCCAAGTAGATCTCTCCTGATACTGCTTCATGTTGTGTTGTTGTCCTCTCTAACTTTGCATACCTGCAAATCAATATGGTTCTGCACACTTGTGAACCTCGATCTTGCACACACATACACCTGCATATCAATGATCTTACTTACCATGTAGATCTCCTATAGAAGCCATGCTCACCTGATGACCAAGATCATACACACATGAAGAACCCTATTGATTCTCCAATCCAGAACCCACCTTGGTACTGTGGCACTAGGAGGAACACACCATTGCTCACCTCACACACAGAAGGAGCTTATAATAATGCTCTCTTACTCTCTAGCACAAGTTTACAATACAACCATGAGTCTATTAAATAGATCTCATCCAAACAATAATTAGACACCTAATACAATAATTAGATCCACAGCTCTCAATCTAAAATTAGCTCTAAACATGCAAACACTTGGTTCGTCAACCAACTGCCCGTAATATACTTGCAGTCGAACCACACAGGCGATTGACATCAGTCCCTGTCTGCCTAGGGGTCACCGATGCTTCTCTGACCGATGTCAGTTGCTTCCTATATCCTTCCTGCCGACGTCAGTTGGCCTGACCGATGCTAGTGTCTGTGACACTCTAGCAACTCCTCCAATGGCCTTCTCCATGTCTGCATTAGTGAAGCTTTTAGCTCCACAACCTAACAATATGCATGTTTTTATGGGCTATTTTTTATTTGAAACCTTTGTTATGATTTTGGAAACCCTAACTTTATATTCAAGTTTCATTTGGGTTGTTTTATTTTTGTAAACTCCAACTTGTGTATTCTGGGCCACAACCATGGAAGATAACTATGAGGGTTTTGAGTTTTCATTATGGGTCAAAATTTCCATTAGGGTTTGTATTAAATAACATTTTATTATTATTTTTTTGCATGCATTTAAAAATCCATACATACATGGTATGATTGTTATCATTATAAGGGTTTTAACTTATTTGAGATAATCCTAATTTGATCTTTTGATTTCATTTTCAGTCATGATTGGTTTAATTGAATTCTATGATTTTAAAGATGTCATGATTCTTAGTTTGAATTTTAATATCATTATGATTTAATTCTATTATTAATATCATTACCATTTGAAAATGCTTCTTGAATCTTATTCATGATTGATAAAGTCTCATTTGGTCAAATTTGACTTGGAGCTTTATGTTATTTGGTAGGGTCACTTGAGTTGAGTTTCATGTCATTTTTGGATTTCTTTAAGTCTTCTTCATGAATGTTTTTGATGTTGTTTTGAGTATGTTGTTTGGTTTGATTCTCAAAATCAATTTTAGTCATTTAAGTTCTTTTTTCTTAGATGGAAATATATAAAGAATATTGATTGTATTTGGGGTTACTAGCAGTCGTACAATTGCATTTATTTTGGGTGTTGTACCCTAAATAATGATTAGGGACTATGGATGCAACATTATGGATTTCAATCTTAATCTTCAATCTTAAAAGCTCCAACATGAGCTTCAATAGTTAGAATAATTATAAAGGTGTTAGTGTTGTTAACCAGGAATGTAAACAAAGTTGTCTGAATGTTTTTAATAATTGGTTTTGTAAGTTAAGATCAATAATCACTGTTTACCTTAATCACTTCTCTCATTTGGTTAGAATCAAATTCAATTTATGGATGGGGTGATCTAGGTCCACTTATGGTTAGTCTCATTGGGACTAGAAAGGCGTGCATTTGCTTCATTGGATCTGTATGCAAAATATTGCTTGTTTTACTTATTTGATATTTGAGTTATTATTAGTATTGATTGTAAAATGAATTAGCTTATTATTGTATAAGTAACTTCCTTAATTATATTGACGTATATTAGTTATGTGATACAAGATTAATGTTCTGTTTAATTTACATAATTAAGGTAGTGTATGTAAGTTGACTTATGATTATAATTGGATTTTGATCTTTTAAAATATAAAATCATTCCTTAAGTTGTCATTTATATATATGACTTATGAACATTCATTATGGTATTTAGGACCTACAACTACATAAGTTAAATTGACTCATTCATTAGTTTCATATTAATTGGATTGAATTTTTTTCTATATGTAGACTCTTAATTGAATCTTTAAAGTGTTATGCATAAATTGAGAATGCAAATGCATCTCTTTACATAGTTGGAATAAGTTCATTAGTTATTTTATATATTGAATAAGTGTTCATGAATCTTTTTGAAAGTTCATATGATTATTCAATAATATCAGTCTTTTAATCTCAAAAAATTGAATTTGAGTTAGTTGGTTATTAAAGTAGGTAATTTTTTGCTTTGAATTAAGTTGATATGATTCGGTGTAAAGTCAATAATATGTTTGAACATATGTCTATTAAGTTGAATAATGATACTACTTGATCACAGTCAAATTATGTTAAGTGTTATTCTTATATTAGCATGTTAAGTCTTCATTGGACTATAACAAAACATAATACTTACCTTAAGATATGAAATGATGCAATTGTTAAATTGTCTCTTCATTAATAATTTTCTTAAAGAAATTAAGAAGTGATTAAATTTTAATAGCTCATAAGGATTATTAGAATTAAATCATTTCAAATGAAACCAATAATATCATTGTTGAAGTGATAGGACTATAATGACAACCTTATTTTATTAATTAAAGTGTTGGGTTGAGAAATTTTAATCTAAGATATAATTAATCTTATACTAATCCCTGACATGTTATAAGATAATAAAGTTAACCTAATAGTGAGCTTGTAAATAGATAAGCAATTCAATGTCTTAAATTCCAATGGTTATTTCAATTGAAGCATGATGTGTTTGAGGAACATCTACTCCTCACTTGGAAATGACTTTTGGAATGATAACAAGTTTTACTATTTCATTATAATGACAAAGAAATGTTAAAGTTTAATGACTTGAGTTTTTAATCATTAAGTTCGAATTATCAAACATTCCTTGGAATAAAATAAATAAAAAGGTTCCACACCTTAAGGCATTACCAATTAGTGAAACTAGTAGTCTAAAGGACATTGATCTAAGTGGAAACATGATTAATTTAAGAAATCAAAGATTAGGTAATAAGCCTAATATAAGTGTATAAAGTTATTTGAAATTTATAAGAAAACTAAGACCATGTTGTCTGAAGTTGTTTGCATGTCCTAAAAAGGGTGGCTAAACTTAATAAGATAAATAATAAGGCCTGAATTGACTTGTAAATGTCAACCAATCAAGCTAAGGCCACAAGGCTAAACTTGCCATGTGAAATCGATAAGTTGTTTCAAAATGAAACATAAGCATGGTTATTAAAACATCTCAAGAATCTTAATCATTAGACTTTTACCTTTGGTCAATTAATGAACCGTTATTCTAATCTCCCTAAGCTACCTATTAGGATGATGTGAATCTCATCTTTTGCTTGTTTGTAAACTTCGTAAAGTTTTATAAAGCTTTTCATTGCTCTTGGAAATAGACCTTTCCTTGATCAGTTCTTGTTTCATGTGGGTTTGGGATATCTTGCTTATGTAAGCTTATTATGATGATTATTCTATTGAATCTATTTTACTTCTTGAAATTTGTTTGTTGAATGTTTTTGATTTATCTAATGATGTACTAGCTGTTTTATAGCATGTGTAGGTACTTAGGTAAGTGTAAAAGTTAGTGATTGATTTTCTATGAAGGCCATACTAAATTATGTGGATAGGAGTGCATGAGTGTACCTACACTAACCCATTTATATCTGAATTCTAAGTGGTTAAAATGCTTCTTAATGAATTCATTGTTAGTTTATGGACTTAGTCTAGTTCATATGTTGGCTATGACATAATTATGGAACTCATTACATTTTTTCATGATAAACTCTAGTTAAACATTTGTACCATAGTTGTTTATCTCAGTATTATAAAATTAATTATGGTTTTTACATATTGGTATTAAAGAAAGTTATATTTCTCTATGGAACTTTGGAGAATGTTTTCTTGTTGTTTATCCTATTGAGTTGTTTATTTCACCTCAAGATGGTAAGAACATGATATGGAATGGAAAACAACCTGAGAGATGTTAACCTTGGTAGAGGTAGAGGTCATAGGGTCAATAATTTTGAAAGAGAGGCACTTCCTCTCAAAAATATTGGTATAAATATTGGAGCCCTTAATTGTGATGAAAATAATCCTAATGCTAACCAAGAGGCAGTCTTGAATGGGATACTAACTACATTAAATGCCTTTCAAAACAAAAAATAAGTTTTTGAACCAATTGCATCATGTTAACTACATGTATGATAAAGAAACTAAAGTAACCAATTTAAATCTAGGGTTGAAGATTGATACATGATGTCAATATGACCAATCTCAAGACTCTAACTACTACTATTGAATATGCTCATAGGGTAGAAGAGAAAGACAAAGCCATCAAATGGTGAGGTAGGATTTTAAGTAGAATAAACAATAGTCTAAGAACAAGAACCTATCATCTTCATCAAATAATTTCAAGAAATCTAATCAAAACTATATATTTTCCATGATTATGAGTGGTTTCAATAAATTATAATAGGAAAATAAAAAATTCATAAATCATAATTATTTTAAGTCTACAAAATTTAAGACAAATTAGACCCAAGGTAGTCAAAATATACTTACCAATAGAGAAAATATCATTCTTGTGTCACCCCAAAGGACTATAGTATGCTGAGAATGTGGTGATGATCACTATCATATGGATTGCCCCAAGATGAAATAAAGTCAATCAACTAACCACAGGGTGTATGCAACTATGGATAATAGAAGTGTAGATTTTAAAGTAACCCCTCTCAAATTTAGAAGTAAATTAAATGATATTTTGTTTTAGTTTTATTTGATTTAGGAGCAATGGATAATTTTATTAATATTAAAATAGTAACTTGATGTAAACTAAATCTTGTGACATTAAAGGATAATTAGGATGTTGAGTTCAACTTAGGCAAAAGGGTGACAATTTATAAGTGTCTTGAACAAGTAAGCTTAGACTTAAGCAATTTTCAGACCCACATTAATATGTTTTTAGCTCTTCTCAATTATTTTAATATGATTATGGGCATGGATTGGTTGCAATAGCATAAATATAATGTAGACTATTGTAATAAAGTGGTAAAATGATGTGATGACATGGGAAAACCTATATCAATTCAAATTTTGATAAAAGCAAAAGTACATAATATGTTATCATCCTTACAGCTAAAGAAAGTAGTGTGCAAAGGATACAAACTATATGTTGTATAGATGTAAGAAATAACACCTATAAAAGAAACATCATTATGAGAATATCCATTTTTTCAAGCATTTTCTGATGTTTTCTAGAAAAAATGCTTGGTTTGCCTCCTAAGAGAGAGAGAGTTTGACTTTGATATTGATGTAACACCAGGGGCATCCCTTGCATCTAAAGAACCTTATCATATTAATATAGTAAATTTGTAGGAGTTGAAATCTCAATTAAAAATTCTACTATAAAATGAAAACATTAGGCCAAGTGTGTCACCTTGGGGTGCATTTGTGGTCTTTATGAAAAATAAGGATGGAAACTTGCAGTTGTGTGTCAACTATTACATGATTAATAAGGTTACTATTAATAATCAATATCCTTTACTGAGGATGTATAATATATATGATTAAATGAAGGATCTAACTATCTTTTATAAGATAGACTTGAGATCAAGCTATCACCAATTGAGAATTAAGGATGAAGACATCCATAAGATTGCTTTCAAAATTTGACATGGATATTACAAATTAATGATAATTCTCTTTGGTTTAAACAATGCACCTGCTACATTTATGAACTTAATGAATAATGTATTCCTAGATTTTTTGTACGAGTTTGTTATAATTTTTCTTGATGACATACTGATCTATTTTAAGAATGTAGCTAAACATGAACAACATTTGTGTTTAGTGTTGTAAAGGCTAAGGCAACATAAATTATTTGGTAAGTTGTCTTAATGTGTTTTCTTTCAAACTAAGATCCACTACTTGGGTCACATAATATCTAAGGATGGAATTTTTATTTATACACCTAATATTAAGGCTATCTAAGATTGGTCTACTCCTAAAAATGTACATGAAGTATGTAGTTTTATAGGACTAATTGGTTATTACAGAAAGTTTATTAAATATTTTTCTAAGTTGGCTAACCCAATGAATTCTTTATAGCATAAGGGTAAGAAGTTTTTTTGAAATTTGAGTGTGAAAAATATTTTCAAAATATTAAATAGTGTTTAACCTCAATACCTATTCTTATTGTATCAGAAACTAATGATAATTTTGAAATCTAGGCTGATGCATCCAAAGAAGGCTTGGGTGGTGTGCTAACTCAGGATGGTTCAGTCTTGGCTTATGAGTCATGAAAATTAAAAGATCATGATAAAAATTACACCACTCATGACCTAAAACTTGATACCATTGTACATGATTTGAAGCAATGGAAACACTTTTTGGTGGGTAAGTATTTTGAAGTAAAATCTAATCACCATAGCTTGGAATATTTGTTTTCCCAAGATGATCTAAATGTTTTCCAGTGTAAATGGATAGAATTTATGAGTAATTTTGATATGGTTAAGTTCATGTAATTAGGGGGAAAAAAGGGGGTCTTAAGTGGACATGTTTTTACTGATAAACAAGAAACCTCAACTTGTATGAATTATTTGAAACACCTAAATTCAAAATTCAAAGATGTCATAGGAACATGAATTGTATCATTTTGAGTCTAGTTTATAAATTACTATTTTTTTTTAAATGGTCAAGTATATGTAGGTCAAACAGCATAAATTTAATATATTTAATACTATTTTTTTTATAAAAATTAGAGTAGATAGCTTTCTATGAGACCTATCATTTCTTGACTATTGTTTAATTTTTTAAACCCTTTGGTGGAAAGTTAGATAAGATCATATAGTTTATAACCTATATTATTTTAAAATTAATTAACAAATATTTATTTTTTTTACTAATTTCACAAGTCAATATACCCTAAAATATTATCAATAATGTTTATATGACCATGCGACACCCCCTAACTACCTCAAAAATATCAATTTTTTTTTTGAATGTGTATAGAATTAGATCTAGTTTGCAACCATATATTTTTTTGTGTTTGAATCAATGAATGAAAAGATACATAAACAAACATGAACATGTATATTTGTAGCATATAGTGCTAAAAAAGACATAGTTAAAAATAAATATAGATAAAAACCTTAAAGCAATAAAAATATAAAAAATTATATATTTAGAAAGAGGAGAGTGTAATCGATGTTGTAGTAATATTTTTAGGAAAAAAACCAATCAAATTCATTATGTTTAGCATGGCTAAAGTTTTGTTATTATTTTTAGTTAAAAATATGCATTTGACTATATGTTTACAAGTCCATGCCTGACGCTTGGGAATCCAAGCCATTACTGAGCCTTCAGGTATGCGTTTAAAATGTAAAATATAGAAATTTTTTGTGTATGTGGAATAATGTGAATTTTACATGCATGGAAAATGAAGCAATGTGAACGTACTTTTCTTAGTCTAAATGTTGTTTCATTGGGTCTAAAATGATTAGTTTAGTGTTTTAAGAGTTAACAATTTATGATTTAGGGTTCAGGGCTTAGGGTTTAGGGATTACGACATAGGGTTTATATTTTAGGGTATATAAGGTTGAATCATGAAGGCAATTGGGGCCAAATTGATATTTTTGAACCTATTTTTGACTATAGAATATGGTTTTGGGCTCAATTAGCCCTTACATCATCATAGATTGAGCTAATTAGTCAATTGGGACAATGAGTGATGTGATTTGGGCCAAATTGATCCATGTGAACCTAATTTTACTCTAAAGGATGTTAATTGGGGTTGAATTTATTGGTTTAGGGTTTAAGGTTTATAATTTAGGGTTTAAGGTATAAGGTTTAGGGTCCAATAGAAAATGAAATTGAGGATAATTTGAGCTAATTGAACTTATTTGTGACTACAAAATGTGATTTTTGGCATAATTAGTGCCAATGTCATTACAAATTAAGTCAATTAGTCAATTGGGCTAATAAGTAATGTGATTTACACTGAATTGAGCCCTAGATAAATATAATTATTACTCTAAAATATGTTAATTAGAGTTAAATTGATTGGTTTAAGGTTTATAATTTAGGGTTTAATGTTTATCATTTAGGGCTTAGTGCTTATGGCTTAGGGTATATAGCCATAGTTTAGGTTTTAGGGTATATGGTCTAATCACAAAGGAAATTAGGGCCAAATTGAGCTCCTTTAGCCTATTTGTGACTATAAAATTTGATTTTGGGCTCAATTGGCCCCCATATCATCATAGATTGAGCCAATTGGTCAATTGGAGCAATGATTGATGTAATTTGGGCTGAATTGAGCCCTATGAACCTAATTCTTACTCTAAAGGATGCTAATTAAGTTTAAATAGATTAGTTTAGGGTTTAGGGTTTAAAATTTAGGGTTTTGGGTTTAGGGTTTGATCATGAAAGCAATTGAGGATAATTTGAGATAATTTAACCTATTTTTAACTATACAATTTACTTTTGGGTTCGATTAGCTCCCATGTCATCACACATTGAGAGGATTAGTCAATTTGGGTAGTTAGTGGTACAATTTGGACCAAATTAAGCCATGTGAACCTAATTTTTAGTCTAAATTCAATGGTAATTAGGGATCAAATGATTGGTTTAAGGTTTTAATAGTTTATGATTTAGGGTATTTTATATGGCATAAGGTTTAGGGTTTATGGTCTATAGCTTACCTGGTTTATGGCTTAGGGTTTAAAATTTAGGGTTTAGGGTTTATGCTTTAGGGATTAGAGTTTAAGGTTTAGGGTTTATGCTTTAGGGATTAGAGTTTAAGGTTTAGGGTTTATAATCCAACTACAAAGGTAAATGAGGATAATTTGATTTTCTTAAACCTATTTTTTAGTATAAAATATGTTTTTAGGTTTGATTAGCCCCTATGTCATCATAGATTGAGTGAATTAGTTAATTAGGGTAGTTAGTAGTGTGATTTAGACCAAATTTATTCTTATGAACTTAATTCTTAGGCTAAATGATGGAAATTGGGGTTTAAATGATTGGTTTATGGTTTTAAGAGTTTGTGATTTATTATTTAGGGCTTAGGGTTTATGTTTAGGGTTTAGGGTCCCAACTATGAAGGAAATTGAGGATAATTTGAGTTGTTTAAACTTATTTATGAGTATAAATTATGTTTTTGGGTTTTATTAGCCCCATGCTATCACAGGTCAAGTGAATTAGTTTATTAGGGTAGTTAGTGGTGTGATTTAGGCCAAATTTATCCCTATAAACCTAATTCTTAATCTAAATGATGGTAATTAGGGCTCAAATAAATGATTGGTTTAGGGTTTTTAGGGCTTCAAGTTTAAGGATTATGATTAATGAATTTAGTGTATCTAGGGTATAAGGTTTAGGGATTAGGGTTTATAATTTAGGGTATGGGGTTTAGGGATTGGGGTTTAAGGTTTATGGTATATGGTATAGGGTTTAGGGTTTAATCATGAAAGTAATTGAGGAAAATTTGAGTTGCTTGAACCTATTTATGATAACAATTTGTGTTTTTGGGTTCCATTAACCCCCATGTCATCATAGATCAAATGAATTAGTTAATTAGGAAAATTAGTGGTGTGATTTGGGCCAAATTTATCCCCATGAACTTAATTCTTCGTCTAAGTTATGGTAATTAGGGCTCAAAGGATTATTTTAGGGATTTAATTGAGTTTACAATTTATTGTTTAGGGTTTCTAAGGCTTTGAGTTTATAGATGAGGGATTAAGGAACTTAGTGTATATAAGGTATAGGGTGTAGGGTTTAAGGCTTGTGGTTTAGGGCTCAAGGTTTAATGTTTACGATATAGGGTGTAGGGTTTAGGGCCAAACTTGAAGGGAATTGAGGATAATTTGAGTTGATTGAATCTATTTATGAGAACAAATTATGTTTTTGGGTTCTATTAGCCCCCATATCATCACATATCAAGAGAATTAGTCAATTGGGGAAGTTAGTGTTGTGATTTGGGAAAATTTATCCTTGTGAACCTAATTCCTAGTCTAAATGATGGTAATTATGGTTCAAATGATTGGTTTAGAGTTTTAAGAGTTAATAATTTATGGTTTAGGGTTTTTAGGGTTTAGGGATTAGAGTTTAAGGTTTAGGGTTTAGGTTTAGGGGTGTTTGTGCATACACCTAATACCATGTACATGGTAAAACCATGTACATAGTTCTTATATTACTATAAATAAATAAATAAATAAATATATATATATATATATATATATATATATATATATATATATATATATATATATATATATATATATATATATATATATATATATATATATCAATGTCTTTTTTTTATATTGAGGGTTCTGTCCTCTGTGTACTCTACTGTATTTTATTCTACACATGTTGCAAGTCTAATTTTTATTGATTTAATCATTGATCCCACCCTCAAAATTATAAAACTTTGTGTACTCATGGTTGAATAAATAATATAGGTATATTTTTTAATGATCTGACCAATGTCCCCACTTGGTACTACACATCAAGTAGGTCTACTTTTTAATAGTTGGATTATTGTCCCCACCCTCAAAAGTTGACAAATTTGTGTAATCATGGGTGAAGGATTTCATAATAGCAAGAAGAAGAATTTAAATCATAAAACACTAGAGGAATTACAAGTGCAGATAGAAAATCAAAGGTAGTGAATGAAAAATATTAGTGAATTGATTGTCATAAATAATGATGAAATAAATAATGATAGTATACCAAATTCTAAAAGTAAAATTGCCAATTTTGATAGTATACCAAATTACAATGCAAGTCTACATTCAAATTTTAAGGTTTTAAATTTTGGTGATGATGATAGTATGCATGATTATGTAAATTTATTAGAGATACCAATTGGTGAAAGTAATAATTAAGAAGAGAATATGAGAACACCATCGAATGAAGAAACCAATAATGAATAAAATAATATGAAAACACCAAATCAATCAAATTTACCAGTAATAACACCTCCTAGGATTTTGAAAATAATAACCATGTATTTATTTGAAATTGATGAAAACATTTTGAAACCAATGCTTAAAAAATTGTCCAAGAACCATATGAGAAGAAAATCTAAAAAAATTTGGCATTAGCACTTTGAAAAACTAAACAAAAATCAAAGACAAAAATCATTTCTTACATTGATGAAAGTGCATAGGATGAGACCTAAAGTGCACACCCTAAGTATAATAACATCTAATATTGATGGTGTAAATAAGGAAATTGTTGAAAATTTTCATAATGCATACCATCAAGTAGGTGTGAAGAACCGTACCAAATATGGTAATGCTACCCAACACATTATTGTAACTTCTTTGGTAAGTTGTCAAATAAATAATAAATAATTTATTATAAAAAAAATCTAAACATTTCACATAAATATAAAAACTCTAATGAAAATAATTTGGAGACATACAAAACTTGATGTTGTCGATGACAATGACTTGTGGGCATTCTCTAGTATATTCCCATAGAAAGACAAGGCTATAGTCGATGTTGTAAAATATTTACTTGTAGAATTTTGGAAAGATAGACACAAGGGCATCACATAATATTATATATGTAGTGAAAATAATATTTGGTTCTCATAATTATGAACCACATCTTAAACATTTCTGGGAAATTTATATTAGAGGGAAAGACCCTGTCTCTTAACTACATAAAAGTTGAATTTTATGACTGATCAATGGATACTATGCCACAAGTTCATAAATTATTTTTAATATGAGTCATTTAGGGTGAAATTATATAACTTAGACAAGAAATTATGGTTATTTCAGTTCATGGATATGACTTATGGTTTCCATTTTATGCTAGTCGAAAGTTTACCTAAAAAATAACAATTTTTATTTATAGGGAAATGTTGTCTTAAGGCTAGAATGAGTGTTTCATCTCCTAACCGAGCATAATTAAATGCCAATAATGTATTCCTAAAGATTAATCACCACACTTTATGTGTTGGAGATGCTAGTTTTCATTTATGAGGCCCAAAATATAGATATCTCTAACTACGACATACATCTTGCATCTATAGAAATGTCATCTTAAGGCCAAAATGAGTGCTTCATCTCATTATCGGGCATAATAAAATGCCAATAATATAGTCATATATTTTTTTATCCACCCTCAATGTGGTGGCGATGCTAATTTTTATCCACATGGCTTCAGAGATAAAAATCTCCAACTACAACTTGCATCTTGACAATATTTTTGTCAATGTTGCTTGAGGCTAAATTATTGAAAAAGGGTATTTGTGTGGATTCCAAGGACATAGAAATGGGAACATGTGTAAATTTCATATCTAAAAGTTTTGGAAGTGATGTATTTCAAGTTAGAGGTCCCAAAAGTGGAAATGCCTATTAGAAGTAAAGAATCTGTCTCTTAACTACATAAAAGTTACATTTTAGGACTAATCTTTGAATCCTATGCCACAAGTTCATTGATGATTTTCAATCTAAGGGATTTGGAATGAAAGTATAAGATTTTAAAAGGCATGTGATTTTTATTTTGGTTCATGGATATGACTCACGATTTTTTATTTAGGCCAATATAACGTTTGCTTTAAAAACAATAATTTTGCCTTATAGGGAAATGTCATCTTGAGGTTGGAATGATTACTCTGTCTCCTAAATAAGCATACTTATATGATAATAATGTGGACATATGGGTTAATCACCACACTTGACAAGGTTTCAATGCTAGGTTTTAGTCACAAGGCCTCATAGATAAAGATCTTTAACTACAATTTGCATCTTACATATAGGGAAATACCATCTTGAGGATGGAATGGATGATTCATCTCCTAATTAGGCATACTAAAATGTAAAAAATGTGGTCATAGAGGCTAGTGACCACCCAAAATGTGGTGGTGATTCCATTTTTTATCCATGAGGCCCCATAGATAGATATCTCCAACTACAATTTGCATCTTGACAACATTTCTTATTAATGTTGATCAAGGCCATAATTGTTGAAAAAAGGGTATTCATGTGGATTATAAGGCCATGCCAGTGGGAATGTTTGTAAATTACACATCTTATATCAAATTTACCTAAATTTTGAAGAGATTTCACTAGTTAAAAATTGAGATATAAGACTTTTTGTGCTTAAAACCCTATTCTAGGGTTTCTTATAAAACACAGAAGCTTGAACGATTCTTAAAGTGATAGTTCATAGATTTTAATAACTCTCTAACATTTATAACATAAAACATTAAGTTTGAACATAAGAAATTAAGTAAAAAACTATAATTTGGACTCAATCTATCACAATCTCAATAAGATAGAATCCTCTAGTTAAATACTTTAGATGAATTTAAGAAAGAGGCACTCCATCACACTGAAGTTATGCAACAATAGAGAATTAGATGGCATGATAAAAACACCAAGACTTTAGAATTCCATCTAGGTGATTGGGATTTATTTTTTTACTCTAAATATAATGATCATAAGGCTAATCTCTAAAGCAGATGGCTTGGGCCATATGAAATAGAAACAATTTTTGATAATGGAGCTGTTATGTTGTAGACTATTGACCCAATCCACTTTCATCTACTAGTCAATGGCCATTAACTAAAATTGTAAAATAAGCCATTTTCTAAGAAAAATTTCACTCACCATATTCTTGATGAACATTAGTTTTCTCTCTCTTATCACAAGGATGAAACTATTCATGCAATAAAAGGGTATTTATTTGAACCCTTATTCACCACTTGCTAGGAATAAATTAGGTTCATTTAGCTAGTACCATCATGCTATAGGATTAAGGGTATTTATTTTAACCCTTATTCACATCCTTATTTATTTTAATATTTTTTATGGTTAATATATGATTAATTCCTATTTATACAAGATTAATTCATATTTCTACAAGATCAATTTTTGCTGCTACAAGATCCTTTTCTATTATTACAAGATTAATTTAAGTTGCTATAGGATGCAAATTGGAGTGATCTAACATACCCCAGCCTCATGAAAATTGATACAAAATGATTCAAGGCTTTATTTTTGCAACTTCCACCATATTGGTAGAAGGATTTATGTATTCATTGAATAACATGCTCCAAAATGCTCACTTCAGTAAAGGATGGCAAGTGGATCTGTGGGTTCAATTATTACTAGTTCTTACAAGACTATATATATCAAGATTGCTAGAAAGAAAGGGAAAAATCTATTAGCTATCATGTTCCAACCTCCCTATTATGGTATCCTATACCAGATTAGGAGGGCAAGAAACCACTAGATCAGAACAAGGAACATAAAAGATGGAAATAATATGAAGAGAAACAAGGCTTCTATAGTGAAAGGTCTAGTGGTTTTTGGGAAGCACTAGACTTTAGATTTGTATGTGCAGTTGAGATGCAAAGTATGGTTTCTTGAAGATGATACAAATCTTAATTTGGGGGTGTGATGATCCTAAAAAATGGCATGTTTTGAACATATATTACTTACCTATAGCATATCCTAATCTGGGCTTTTTGAGAATATCTATTTTATATTCCTACTTGAAACAAGTCTTATATATGATATATATATCTATATATATATATATATATATATATATATATATATATATATATATATATATATATATATATATATATATATATATTAATATATTTCATAGAGTAACGAGATTTTATTTTGTGATTTAATTAGATATGATTACATTTTTTATATGGTTTATTACTTATAATATTTTTTTGAGAAAGTTCAAAGCAAAATAAGGATATTCTATGAACAACTCAAGTCAACACATCTTGCAACCAAAGGATCCTATGTCAATGCATCCTATAGATAAAGGATCCTATGTCAGCACATATAATATCCACATGATGGTAGTTATGATAAAAACATCATGAGGACTATGTAACTACCAATTCAATTTGTCTCAGTTGTTAACAACATGTAGGAAACTCGTAGATGCTAGAAGATGAAGAAAATTAAACTCACCTAGGCTATTCACTGCCTACCAAACTCTTGGATATTGTAACAAAAATATTTGACTTCATGAATATATTCTATTAGGGTATCCCTATTAAAAATTTGGTTATGAATGACCTAGCAGATTCAATGTGTTCCATTGGGAAGACTTTAACCTCAAGAACCAATTTCTATTTTTTGTAGTTGAATATTCTCATTATAGCTATGTTTGTTTGTATTTATAGTTATGTAATAAATATAAGACTTAAACCTTTTATATAAATATAATATATCATAGATGTGTAAATTATTAGTATTTTTTTTTGAGATTAGAAGTGTGTAAACATAACAAGCAATCTAATTGAGATATTGTAATCTGTTGTAACAATCTTAAGTGGCTAAAATACTACTCATCATAACCCTTTAAATGGATTCTTAAATTATCTTAAATCATTATATTTTCTCCACTTTATCACTCCATAACTCTAAGATAGACTCATGACAAAAGTACCCAATCTTATGTTATTAAATTTCACTTTGTACTAGCTCTACTACAATGCTCTGTCTAGGCCTAGTTTGTTCTTGGAAAAGATGTTTGCTTCTAATTTACACTTAATAAACCTATTGAATGACCTATTTAATTCTTATATATTGTCTAATATGATGATAACCAATTATTTTTTTGTTTTCCCACAAAAGTAATCTCAACAAATAATTTTACACTTTAGGTCTGTATAGACCTACTCTACCTTTGATAGGTCTTAATTCAAACCACTTCAACCGATGACTTGAATTACATTAAAAAACCATTTTATTGTGATAAATTATCATGGAGATACCTTCATATAGTGTTTTAACCCAATAACAAGACTAAAAATCAATTCTCTTCTCATGTTCTATGTTTTCTCAATGAAAACCTACAAGAAACCAATACAAAGTCATAGTTTACTCATTATACAAGGCTTATTTCATCTTATAACAATTGTAATCTCTTATAAAAAATATTATACCACCTTATTTCATATTTTAAATAATTTCCACCAATTAAAAATGGAGTTATCTTTCAATTTGTGCCTTAAACCATATTTTAGGGTTTTACAAAAAATACAAAGCCCGAGAGCTCTTTATGGATTGTTCATAAAGACAACACACTTCATCTATTTTAAAACATATATGTGAGGGTATTAATAACCCTATTAATCCTTCCAAAATCTTAACATTAACTCATGTAATTTATAATATGCATTATAAGTGCCTGTAAATGACTGTGAATGCACAAAATAAAGTTGCTTGAAGGTTTCAACTACTTAGACCTTGAAACAAGTGCAACTTCTCCTTAAATTGAATTGATTCATCTTTATTTATGAAAGGATAATATGAATACAATAAATATAACCAACATATCCCTTTTGATTTCAAGAAAAGTAACTTTCCTCATACATAAAACCCTATTACCATAACAAACTATCAATAAATCTTTGTTTCTTGTTTTAACATTCAAGATTCATCCTAGGATCATTAGGAACATATGTAAATAATAATAAAACATGTGAACCAATAAATTTCATTCATATAACATGATTTCAATATCAAACAAGGCTTCCTTTATTGATCATTTACACAATCATATTTATAGAGTGTAAGCTTAGAGGCCTTCTTCACTCCTCATTTTCCATAAAAACTCAACATGACCATGAAAAATCAGCATGACACTTGCACATTTACAATATTTTCACATATCAACAAGAAATACATTCAAAAATTCAAAATTTTTTTGGCAAGAAAACTTGTAAAAGCATATAATTTCATATAAATTGACTTCTAAGAACTTTAGAAAGGCATTTATTGATTTATTTGACTACCCAAGACTCTAAAAACTCTTGACACCAAATTTAATCATACTTTCAATGATGATCCTAAATCACATACATTTTAACAACATTCAATAGACTGCAAGCTATATTTTTAATGCTCAATAAAAGTTTAAGGAATACAATAATGTGAACATGTAATAGAATATATAATAAATTATAACAAAATCCAAAATTTGAAATCAATAAGAATATTTAAAAAGTGAAATGTTGAACATTATATGTATATAATATATCCATAAAATCCATATAAAGGTGTACAAAATGTGAACAATTTTGATACAATATCCTAGGTCAATGTTGTATAGGCATATAATTCTAGAAGCAACTATACATCAAATCATATAGGCATACAAAAAAATGTCATAAGACATGATAGTAATCATCAAAATGCATCAATCTCTTTTACTTGCTTGTAAAATCCTCTCCTTTGGATGCCTTTCTCACAACTATAGGTGTCAGATCTAGATGACTACAAGTTGTCCTTCACTTAAAATTCACCTGTAGATCCAACTATTCATATGTAAATATTGTTATAAAATTTACATGTACTAGAATAAGATAATTAAAAAAATAATAATTTAAGCTTATAAAATGATATAAAAATTATTCATAAGGGCATTTACCACAAGTTAGCAGTCATGATCAATTTATTATTAGCACTCAATAAGGTCAATGATAGGTTCATACTAGTGAATGTGAGTGTGAAGTAGATCATCAATAAGATTCGATGACATGCTCATGATAACAGAAGGAATGGGTCCCTACAAATGTGTGTGTGTGTGTGTGTGTGTGTGTGTGTGTGTGTGTGTATACAAAATAAAAATTCAAATTTAGCTCATAAACATTTAATTCAACTGACTAAATCATTGAAATATAATAGAAAATTTATAAATTAAATGATCAACTATACCTTATCAATCCTGTTAATCATTTCAATAGGATCATAAGTCATCATTGGACTCTACATAGATAATTGTTTTATGCATCAGCTATTTGCACAAGTATAGAGGACAATAACACACATCCATATTTATACTTAAAAATTAAAATAACTCTCATGTACCTCAGTGAGTTTCTATGTAGATAAAATCACAACATCAACACTTATATTTACTCCCTTCTAATTAGATTGTGGAGTGTCTAGCACGGTCATCAATTGAATAAAAATAATATCATTGTTAGTCACTTCATCATATATATATACAAGTGTGTGAATAAGACTAGAGTTGTAGACACCAAAGATGCCTAATTGAATCAAAATTGATCATAGTTAGTAAATGCAAGTAGGCTATTTACATCAATAACATTAATTAATCCTTAAAAATCAACTCTGTATAGGTATATACAGACATAGTAGCAACAACACACATACTCCCATGGCATCCAATATCCTATTACAACATAAAAAATTCATATACATTATTAATATTTATATATGAAAAATAATTACATACCTTTTAAATTGTAAAAATATTTTAAATTTAACAACTCTGACAATTTTTACAATAAGTAAAATATTAAAACTACCTAGGAAGTTATAGCTAAGGTGTCCAGATCAAATGTAGACAATTGAAACATAGTGAAGTCTATATCATCTAGGCCCATGGAAATACCACCATGAGTGGCCTACATGATATCCTCCTCCTCTGGTCTAGTGCATATAACACAACATGATCTACAATAGTGAGCTCACTAGGTAGCAATGCTAGACGAAGCCTCTACATGTTTACCCTCACTAGTAGAAGTATGAGAAATATGGCTTATATGTTGAATAAGGGTGTTATTAATCACCTTAAGTGAATGTAAAGTATCAATCTCTATAATGTCCTTGACTATAGAAGGTAGGGTCTCAAAAATTTGTGGTTTATTGATATGCACTCTCACAGACTGATTAAGGGCATGATGTGCACCTAGCCTATCTTGCATAGATCCCTTTCCTCTGCCAAATAACTCTAAAAAATCAAAATAGTTTACAACTTCATTCAACATAGATTCATAATACAATTTTCTAAAAACATACATCGAGATCTCATTATTGTTTCAAGGTGGGTGATCAAATGCTATCCACCATTGGTCCAAAAAATTCTATTTGATCAAATCATGAGTGCACTAGTGGATTGGAATACATTTGGCCATCACATCTAGTGGTGCAATAGTTTTCCCATCAATGAATAGGGCACAAATTTGGGATTTGGTTATATTTTTATCTTTCACATCAAATGTAGATAATTTATTGGAATAGTATGCCCTACATCTATTTATATAGTCAGACCACCAATCAATTTGAATCATTAATAAGTCAATTTAACTTACTAATGTCTATAATGTGTTTGAAAAATAAAGTTTTTAGGGATTGTTTTCATGGGGATCCCTCAATGTCCTAATTAGATTCTTAATTTCTAACTTATTTTCAATGATATGGGATGCTAAATCCTCTTCATTACCATGGGGGTATATAAGAAATAAAATAGGGATAGGATGGTTTATAGGGGAAGAGGGATAAGAGGGTTTTGTGGTTGAGAAGGGATAAGAGGAATTTATGGGTTAGGATAGATATGAGGGTTAGTTTTTTGTTCATTTCCACTTGCCTTTGCATGTGATGCAAAGAAAACAATTTTAAGAAAAATGCAACAAAAATTAACTAATTTTGTTTCTAAATGCACTAAAATATGTTAACATACCTTTCTTTCATTATGACATTATAAAATTATGGTTGCCTTGGTCTTACTAAAGCATGTATTTACTTTTTATATCCTTTATTTGAAATTTGCATTGATGCCAAATGAATGACATTGATGATTTTTATCTGGTTTTAAAATAAAATAACTATGTATATGGTTATGTTGTTTTAAAACCAAGTATGTGGTTCTGGATCGATAATAATGATCCTATGTCAGAGAACCACTTACATGGTTTTTTATAACTATGTACATGGGTCTTAAGAACTACATATAGAGAATTTATTTCATGAAATTATGTCTATTTTTTGGCCCCTATCTCTATGCACTGACCCATATGAATATTTCATATGTTAAAGGTAAGGAGAATCATGTTGCTGATGTACTCAACTAATGCATGTATCTCATTGCCTTATCTATTCTACATAATAATTTCAGAACTAAAAATTTAGAACATCAACATTTTAATAAATTTTGCTAATAGGTAAGTACAAATTTGGTTGACGATCTTGTAGAAAAGAAAATTTCTTACTTTTTTGTTGATTCTGATGGTTTAATCAGACATAAAAATAGAATTTATGTTCTTGATTATAGTGACTTAAGAAACATTTTACCAAAATAAGTGCATACAACATCTCATTTTTCTCATCTTGTTGACACAAAGATGACATATGAGCTGAAAAGGTTGTATTATTGGCCTAGTTTAAAAATTGAAGTTGCAAACTTTGCATCAAAATGTTTGGAATGTTAACATTTGAAAGATGAAAATTGTCACCTAGTTGGAATTTTATATCCTCATGTTGTACCAAGAAGTAAGTGGGATGTGATTTATTTGTATTTCATAGCTGGTTTTCCAAAATATCAAAGAAAACATGATAATATTTTGGTTGTAATAGATAAATTTATGAAAGTTGGTTATTTCATTACTAGAAATTTAATAGATGATGCATATGTATTTGATGAATGATTTTCATGCCTAAAGTTATTATTTATAATAGAGAAAATTTTTACTTAAAGTTTTTGGAAAACTTTGATTGTTAGTTTTGGTACAAGATTGAATTATAGTTCATCTTATCACTTGTAAATGGATGGTCAAATAAAAAGATTAAATCAAGTTGTGAAAGACATGTTAAGAATATTTGTGATGGATCAACAAGGTAAATGGGAAGATTATTTACACTTAGTTGATTTTGCTTAAAATAACATGTACCACTCTATTATTAAGTTAGATCCTTTTGAGGATGATACAATGGGCTTTAATAGGGTTCACAATGAACACAAGAATGATGCTTCATCACCAATAGTGGCAATGCCTATGTGGGAGGTGAGACATCTTCCTATAGTCATGTGATTTAGGGGATTTGAGGAGAGAGTAGTTGTGAAGGATGTGTTGGGATAGAGGAAGGGTTGGTGTCAACTAAATTAGAAGACACATGGGAGTTACAGGGACAAACCATTCTAAAATAGTATACATGTGGGTTTGGAGAATAGAGCCTACCCAATGATGGTAGTGGCGACTAAATGGATAAATAGACCCCTTTTCAATGACTTGCACCCTAGGGGTCTTGAGAAGGGATTGGGTAGGAAAATTATGATGAAACTAAGTAACATTTGGTGTAAATAGAATTTGAATGGGAAGTAAATTTTTAAGATGATGCATAATGAGAATGAGATAAAATTGATAGAATCCTTTGAAGGATCAAAACACATTGAACATCATGGATGGATCAAAAAGGACTTGGAATTGCATAAACCTATGTTAATGTAGGATGAAGGTCAAGTGTTTGACAAAATGTATTTATAGGTAAATCTATCAATAGATTACCCAACATACTAATTAATGGTTCGCTCCTTATCAAGGTCTACAAATTGCTTCTGGATCAAAGGGTCTAATGCCATTTTAGATCTAAAATAAAGACAAGAGATATATTTAGATATTCTAACTAGTTTTTAGTTCTTAGTTTATCAAGGTAAGGAGTTATAGAACCATCTTTATCTATATTATTATTCATTAGAAAAAGATTAAGTTATTTTTATGACTTCCAAATTATAGGGAGAGATGGCTGTCCCAAATCATCCCTCTAACCCCAAACCAACTTCATTCAAAGATGTAGTCAGAAATGCTACACCATCCCATGTCCATTGAAAATATCTCCCCCTATTCAAGTCTACATTGTTGATCAAGTTAATGAGGTCCTTTCTATGAATATCTCAAAGGAGGATGTGGATGATTATTTTAATACTTTGGTGGAAGATGCAATCATTTAAAAATTTAATGGTATTTGGCCATTTATGCCTGTTTTATATAAATGGTTTCATGAAACACAGATGAAACTTTGTGCAATTTCTCTATGCTCTAAGGATTTTTTTGTTTTCCATTTCCAAGATCATCAAGATTACCAGAAACACCTCTTGAAAGGCTCTTGGTTTTGGGGTACTACAGCCTTGTTCATCATGCCCTAGTTTTTAAATTTCAACCCTCTCACTCTTTTAGTCACTAAGATGCCAGTTTGGGTTCATCTTCCTAATTTTCCTTTACATTTATGATATGCTTATAAATAAATATTTAATGCTTTGGGGACATTCTTAAAAAATGATAGTGAGTGGGCTACTATATGATTATGCACTTATGCCTATTTTTGTGTTGAGCTAGATTTAAGTAAGGGGTTCTTGATAAAATAATTTTAAAGTATGGTAAAATTTAGCATGTTCAAATTATTAACTATGAGAATACTAATTTTAGATGCCATGATTATAATATACCAGGTTATTTTTTCATTTTATCCTCAGGGGCATTCTCAAGTAATGAAAAAGAAGGGAGAAAAGTTCAAAACAAACAAATGGAGTGCACCAGATCCATCATTAGTGGTGAAAGATTCTTTTGACGACCCATAAATTCAAAATGACATATAATTGATAGATAGCAAGAGAGGAGAAAAATCTACTTCAGTTAATGAAAAAGTGCCATTGAAGTGATGACATAAATTGTTTATATTTCCCCTTTGAAGCAACCAATTAGGGGAATGAAAAGAGGACATGTGTCTAAAAGATCAGATTCAAACAAGGATTTGAATGAAAATATAAATATGAAAACATAAAGTTTAGATAAATAATTAGTTATGGTGAATGCAGAACAAGAATTGTGGTAGGAGGTAAAAAAGGAAAAAAGTAAAAAAAAAGGCAAGATAGCTAATATGTTAGATTACTATCACACAAGTTAATGTTACTTACTGGCTTTTGGGTAGAGGGTAGGCTTGTTGTTATTTTTCTCTTAGGATTTATGTGTATGGATCTTTGCTTTATTGTTAGTCTTTGTTTCAATCCTTCTATGGTTGTTTCTTGTAAAATTTGTTTTTATGGCTGAGGGCCTTAAATAACCCCATATTTATCTAAAAAAAGATGGACCTTTTCAAAGCTTTATATGGATGTAAATGTAGGACTCCACTTGGGTGGGAAAGTTTAAAAAATAAGGCTATTGCTGGTCCTAATATTTTACAAGAGTATGATAAGAAAATGAAAATCATAAGGCAAAATCTAAAGGCTACCTCTTATAGGTAAAAGAGTTGTGTTGATTTAAATAGGCCACCATGTGAATTTGAATTTGTTGATAAATTATTTTATTTGTTAGACCATAGAAAATTTTGATTAATTTTGGAAATTATTTCAAATTAGCTACTCGATTTGTAGGACCCTTTGGAAATTTGTAAAAAATTAGTCCTATTGTCTATCAACTAGCCCTTCCTCCTTCTATGTAGAAGAGGAAAATATATAGTTGGATCCAGTGAGGATCTTGGAACATCATAGTGTTAGACTACAAAATTGTGAGATTTACCAAATTATAGTTCAATGGGGTCCTTTGTCTAAAATAAGAGCTACTTGGGAAGATGAGAGTCTTTTAAAGCAACACTATCCTTATATATTTTGATTATCAAATGACTCTTTTTCAAGTGGGGGAGGATTTCATGACCATGTTTTGATGCATTTATTTCACTTGTTGATTATGGTTTTTGTTATGAACTATTTGGGACATGATTATTTAATTTTACTATTGTGATACAGTTCTGTGATCTATGATTTGATCCATTATGATGTTTTGATCTATGAGTGTTAGCTGGATATTATGAGATAGTTTTTATTATTTAATTTCATTGTAACATTGAATATTCATGCTTAATGAGTTATTGATTCATTATTTAGTTTAGTTATATTATTATATTTAATATTGTTATTGCATTTATTGCTCTTATATAATATAGATGTTGTTGATGGTTTATTATGACTATAGGTACATGATATGAGCTAGGTTAGATGTGACTCTAAGTAGTCAGGTGAGGCTAAGAAAGTGAATAAAAAAGAAATAGTGAACTTAAAATTACATATACTGAGCTTTGACTATTATCGATGCTTTGAGTCATTTTTATATACTTGATTTATTTTATTGAGTGTTTATCTTTTATTGGATTTGATTAAATTATTATGATGGGTCATTAGTTAGTTTTAACTTCTTGTTTGATCATTGATTTAATCAGTTGATTTTGACTCTTTGAACTAGTTGACACTTGTTGAAATTGATAGAATGTATTAGTTGTATTGACTATGTTATTTATTGTTGTTTAGATGATTTTGGATGTTCTTTATCTTTAATGTTATTTGTCTTGCTTATTTCTTTATTAGTTTTAGCATGGCATTGGACATCAAATGTTATTTTACTGATTTTCAAGTCTTGGCTTGTGTTTGGACTCTTTAGTGACATATTTACTTGTTACAGTCCCATTTTATTTTTCTTAAAGGAATTAATCATTATTATTATTTAAAGGCATTATAACATTTGGAATTATCTTAGGCATTTTATTTAATTACATGAGATCATTTTTGTGTTGGAGTATTGTCAATGATGTCATGAAGGTGTCCTGGTGAGTGGATGAAGTGATTTGATAGCCTAAGTGACATTGACAAAGTGTGTAATGTGCATGTCCTAGTACGCTTGAAGTATGTTTGGTTGATCTTCAGTATTGACATGGATAGAGATGTTCATGGATGAGTATAGAGTATTTCACATGTGAAAATAGGTCCCTAATATGTCTTTGAGTGCTTGTGTGAATAAGGGTAATCATCTGGTTGTCCATAATTTTTGTCTAGACACTTTGGGTCCATAGGTGTAAAATATGAGTATGTAGTTTGATGATATCACCATTACCATGTGTGGATGAGTTAGGAGGAAATGGTATATAGGTTTGTTTATTTTTGTGCCTATTTATTATGCACCAAATTTTAGGTCATACAATATAGTGCATCAAAATATATGCAAGTGCAAAGTTGGGCTCCTGGGCATTTTGATAGTGTTTTCCCATAGCCAAATCTGCATGAGACAATAAAGAGCCAAGTAGGAATTTTAATGGTGGAATATATCACACTCGTGGATGATTCAAGAGAAGGTGATCATACGGGTTTGTTAAATTTTTATCCTAGTCTATTTATGCTAAAATTCAAATCATGCGATGAAATGCAACAACAGTTATGCAGGAGCAAAGTTGGCCTCCCATATAAGTTTTAATCATAGTTGGCTCTATGACAAAAGATTTTGAGAAGGCATTTTAATGTTAATATATCTCACTCATATGAAGGTTTTAGGAGTAGTTTTTGACATGGTTAGATTAACCTATGAAAGGTGTTCATATGGTGAAAATGCAAGGTCATGAGATTAATCGAGGCAAAAAATATAGATGTGCAAAGTAGGCTTTCCAAGCATATTGCAATTGGTCCCCATACTTAGTAAATTTGCATGATGTTAATTATTTGGGCTTATTATATATATAAAATTTTGTGTAATTTCATAATTATAGATCCAATGGTTCATGTAGAGTCAAATGGGTCAATGTCACAATTTTTTAACAAAGATAAAGATCGAGTATCTTATAGAAGATCAATAGAGCATGTGTGTTCCAAGATGTCAGGAAGAAATGAGATGAGGAAAAGTTTTAATTATTTAATTAATAAGTAAAGGTAAAGGATAATAATCCATAATGAATGGGTGTTCATATATATTGATTTAATGGTAAGCATTGATAATTAAATACCTTGTTGATCCATAGAGATTAATGATGCGTATTGAGTCAACATTGTAAGGGTGCACGAGATGAGGTTAAAGTGACTAAGGTATAATGTTTAAGCATTAATTCCTATGTATTAAATTTAAAAAAATATCAATGGTGCATAATTTATTTTAGTATTAAGGATATGAGATGCGAGAAAAGTGGTCAAAGTTTAATTGTGACCATTATCATTTAAATATTCAAATTTAACAAGGGAAAAACTAGTGTTTGGTCTTTAGGCCATATATTTCAATCTAGATAGAATTTTATAATTATATAAAAATAAAAGTGGTAGAGGAATCCAATATTAATCTTAAAATATCTATTTTAAGATTTGGAAGTGTGTACAAACAAAGATATTGAGCTCCAAAGTTGACTATGTTTTTGTGTATGTTCTACAAGTGACCCGAGAAGGATATTCAAACTTGTGTTGATGTTGTTTCGATGTCTCATGATGAATTAGATATTTGAGAGTATTTTATACCTATGAGTATACTCAATATGGTATTTATAAGTTTTTACCAATTGATATTTTATATGAACAAGGGTTAAGAACTTGACTATGTGTTTATTCATAATGTTCCTATACAGTAGGTCAGTGTTTGAGTTGTTTGAGCATATGCAAAGGTGAGAAAAGATGACTTTGATAATTTGAGGATGTTAAAGGGGACATAAAGAGTGGACCCATGTATTTGAAAGTGGTATTATGTTCTTTTTTTATTGATAAAGTGTTAAATGGGTGAATAGGTCTCCATGAGACCTATAAGAGCTACAAGGGCCTTATTAAAAGGTGTAGCTTCTTAAGGGTGACTCATTGATGCTATGTACGACTTAAGAATATTTTATTGGGATATATATAAATTATATATATGTATTAAGGGTTAAGGAATGCCTAATGGCTGACCAAGATATGATAATCATGAAATCTCTATATATAGTGAAACCAAATGTGATGGTTTCTAGACTTGTAAGACTTGGATGTTAGAGTGCGAATGTGGAGCCAAGTGAAGGTAAGAAAATTTGAAAGATAAGGTATAGGTCAATGAGGACTAATATAGAATCAATTTCATCATACATTATTGTCTGATTAAGTTTTTGTAGGAGGACATACAAGCCATTGGACCTTATGAGCCTATAGGAGGAAGATTGAGCAAGTTGCTCAAGAGGCTGTTTCAGATACTTTGTGAGAGAGACTTAGGAGAGATTTGAGAGAGGAGTGTGTGTGTGAATTAGGAAGAGAAGGATTGGTATAGTTCCATATGGATGATTTTATGAATAAATCAGTTTGAGGACTATTTATATGACCTATTGGTCAGAATTCTATTGGCATAATAGTGCTCTTACTATTTAAGTATGAGTAAAGGTGAAGAGTGATAATCAAAGGTCCATCATTAGGTGTTGAAGACATTAGTGAAAAGGTGGATGTGTTCATAGGTGTTTTTTTGGGTGATCAACATCTAAGGGGGTTATTCCTGTTTCTATTCAAGATTTTGCTTTTTCAGATTTAAGAGAAAGAAGAAACTAAAGAAGTAATTGACAAGGCTTGTGAAGTACCTGGATAAAGACTGCGCACCGTAAATCCAGACGTTGTGAATACTCCTCTTTGGCTGTGAAGGAATAACACCTGAAAGAGATAAACACTAAAAACACAAAGAATGTTAGTCAAAAAGAGAGTGGATTGCCAAGCAAAAGCTTGGTCCTTGAAGCTCTAAGGCTTCGTCAAGGATGACAATCCACTGTTTTAGACAGAATATGATAACAACAGAAAAGAGAAATATTGAAAGATGTGAAAAGAAAAGACTAAAAACAAATGCGTACCTGAAAGTCTGTAATCTGGTAAACACATTCGCCGACGTCGGTGGTATTGCCGTCGTCGGTCAGAAGGTTGCCGACGTCGGTTTGGGAAGTGACCGGCGTCGGTCGGGGCAATAGTCAAGAGCTGGGTTACAGGGTTGGTTTCAGGGTTATAGGATAGTGTATGATCTTGTTTGGGGGTCTGGGGTCTGTGAGGGTCTGTTTGCGGTCTAAGAGACAGAGAATATTGTCTGGGAATTAACTGGGTAAATGACAGAGGCGAAAGGCAGAGAAAAGCAGACGGACAGGAGAGAGAGCTTTTCAGCTTCTCCGGGAGGAACAGAGAAGATTTTGGTGAAGGATATTGGAATGGACAGAAAACAGAGTATTTGATATAAATAAAATGATATAGAAATAAAGACAACACAAATACTTAGCTGTGCTGAATAGTTGATGAAGATAGCATGCAGTCCCGGTACAAAACGTTGGATACAAGATCTGAGTCCCTGAGAGAAGTTGTCAAGTACGCTGATTCTTGCAAGAAAACAAGATGCTAGCACACCAGAAAGCAAGAACACCAGAGCTTTGTTTCGCCGGAAGAGAGAGTTACGCCTGTTAGATCACCCGAGATTCCAAAAATTCTGATTTTGATTGTGATTGTGATTACCCGGAAAGAGGAAGAGAAGTCTGTTAAGTATAACCAACGTCGGCGCTTCCGCCGGCGTCGGCCGATACGTGGCCGACGTCGACGGGGTTAAAACGGGCAGAACAAGCCACCAAGCCCGTTTTTCATCCGCCAAGTGTTCTTATGCGTTGGAGAATGCCGAGGGTTGTGCTAAATACGCACGGGAGTTTGTTAGGAGGTTAGAAGAATTAGGGAGAGATCTTGAGTGAGTCATAGGGAAAGACTTAGTCTAAGGTGAGGTGTCTAGGCGAGGTGTCCTAGGTGAGGTGTCAAAGGAGGGAGGGGTTAAAGGGGCCTTATTTAATTAAAAATAGTTGATTATTTCCAATTAATAAGACTTAGGTGGGTTAGGGACCAAGGAGGACTAGGAGGGAGAAAGGACCAAGGGTTAGACACTTTTTTGGTGTCTACAATTCCCTCCTTGAAAGGTGAAACTTGCTAAAAGTCCAATTGTTGTGGGTGCTCAGCTAGATAGGTATAGTAGCTCCTTATGGGATTGTAGTCTCACTAAAATTAGGAATGGTAGTTCCTTGATCAGTAGTGTGCTGGTATAAATTGGTTCTTATTTTATAGGATATTATTACAATTTTATGTTCTAGTGGGTTTTATTCCCCAAGAGGGTTTCTCACATATGTCATGTGTTATGTGATTGATTTTGCATTGTCTCTCTTTTTCATTGCTATGAATGATGTGTATGCTTCATGAATGCTTGTGGTAACTAGTTAATAATTTGTAAAGATTAAAATTTAATTTAGATTATTTAGGCTCACTAATTAATCCCCCCTCTCAGTGATTATGCCTCTAATAATTGGTATAAGAGTAGATATTTTGGAGGAAGCTTAACACCTTGAAGGAGATCCTAAGTGGTACACAGATGACGAAGTAGTTGAGGAAAGAAAATCTTGAGTTGAGATCAATGGTAAAAAGTCTTGAATAAAAGATTAATCATAATAAATATCAAACATGTATAATGATGGATGATGTCATTAAAGAAGCTAAGAGGGATAAAGAGACTATCTAAGTTATTAGAATTTAGATGGAGGTTGCATGTTCAAACATGAAAGCTAAAGAAGTTGAATTTGATCAATTAAATACTAATCTTGTTTCCATAAAATATGAGTATGAAAAGGTCATAAGAAAGATAGGTAAGCCTAAAGAAGAAGAAAAAATCAGTTTATATCAAAGAATATGTAAAATAGATTGTCAATCTCAAGGATTAGTTAGGGGCAACTAATGTAAATCTGAAGACAAGAGAAGAATAATGTAGACATATTAAGACTCAATTAGAAGAAGCCAATATCAAAATGAGTTCAGGGCATGGTGAGTATGATGAGATTAAAATTGAGATAAAATTATTGAAGAATCAGAATGAATAACTCATAGACAAGTTGAACAAGCTAAGAAAGGAGTATGAGAAGTATGAAAAAGTCAAGGAGATTACAAGATTGAAAAGAAATGAAAGAAGACTAGTTAGACAAGCCAAATGTAATAATGTATGCAAGTTCATTTCATGTCCATTTTCATTATTGTTATCAATATGGTCACAGGGTAAAATATTGTAGAAGGATGAGTTCTAAAAATGAGTTCACATGGAGCCTTGGAAGAAGGGGCGAGTGGTCTTGGAGAAATCATAACTCAAATCTATCAAAAGGGATGAATGATTTTATTTGTTTCAATTGTCATGAGAGTGGTCATATTACAATTTTATACCCAAGTAGATTCAACAGGTATTCAAGGTATTTCAAGGGACATGAACCTTTCATTGTACATAATAAAGGTCATTCTTGTTTATGGAGACCAAATATTATCAATTCTAATCACTCTAGTCAAAATGTTGATAATAAAGCTACTTTAGAAGAATGTGTTATAGATCAATTTAATCTCAAAAGTCAAGAAAGTAAAATGACTACAGAGAAGAAGAAGGATGGTAAGCAAATGAATGATAAATCTTCGAAGAGTGTTTTAGATAAGACCAAGGATGGTTTGTTTACCATGATAAACCTAAAGGAAAATCAAGAGTTTCTATTGAAAAATATGAAGAAAAGAACAAAGTCAAGTGGGATTGAAATTTAGAGAAAGGTATGAAGATATGTAAGTCTCCAAAATTTTGGTATTTTTAGTCTCATTATGTCAAAAGGGTGTCTCTCTCTAAGCTTCAAAGAGACACTTTGCATAAAGAGGAAGCATGGTGGATGCTGGTTTGGAATTTATTGATGTTTCAAGACAAGAAAGGTCATGAGAAGATGTGTTGTCTTATTGTGAAGGACTTTATTATTGATAGACTTATGTGTCAAGTTTTTAAAGAATTAGATCAAAGAGTGAAAGGCAGTAACTTGGGGGTTTAATGTCTACAAACCCTAAGTGGTGTGTTCATAATACAAATATCTTAGTTTTGATATATGGATCTAAGTGAAAATTAGGTGAAGAATATGAAATGTTTTCATCAATTGGTGACATGCTTGTAATACATGGTTGAGCCCAATTTATGTTCTTTGTCATAAAAGAATGAAATTGGTTGTGCAAAGTTTGTAGGCAAAAATTATAGTTTCCAAAGTGTAAAAATAAGATACATATTTGGTTGAAGATGTCTTGATCTAGGTAGAGCATGGAATGAGGGGGAGCATATGTGAAATGCTTTAGTAATGTTGAAGATATGGTGTTGTCTTCTACAAATGTAAACCCAAGTAGGTTGAGATGATAACTTGATCAAATCAAGCTAGGTGATTTGGTAATGTATTGTATCTTCATACATAAACAAAGAGGTATCTTTGTAATTAATTAGGTCTTATGATCAAAGGACTATGTAGTTAAATCTAAGAGAGAAGATAGAGAGATATGATGTGGTGTTGTCAGAGTAATGTCATGATGTTGATAGCTATATATGGTTAATCTATAGGGTTAGATTGAAGGTTTCTAGGTGGTAAAGTAGAATTTATGTTTTTATCAATATGATATTTTTGAATAGAAAGGTCTATTGACCTCATTCTAGCATGATCTAGGTGGTTTTTGTGGCCTAAAGATATGTTAAAGTCAAATTAGAGATTTTTGTGTGCTCTCAGTTTTCTCAATTTTTGGCTTGAGGGCAAGCAGGCCTAAAATGGGTTATAGGATGTATGGGTTACCAAAGTTTTGGAAGCTTGATTTTTGGTTTAGAAGTATGTGATGATTGTCTCCAGGTGTACAAGAAGTTTCAAATATGGGCATTGACTAGAAGGAGGTTTGTTGACCCTATTTATTTTTAAGATTCTAAGGTTTTGAGCTATGATAGAAAAGTGATTTGCCTTATGATTTGAGATATGAGACTTTTTAATATGTTGAATAGGACAAATGGGTTATAAAAACAATATTCATAGAGATTTGAAGGTGTATGGTTCTCAAATTATTCATGTTTTTGTCAATATGAAAGGCTAATTAGCTAGTAGGTTTGTCAAGGAAGTATGTCTTAGAGGATGATCTTGGTGATACAAATTAGTGTTATTGAGGGGGTATATCAGATATATATATATATATATATATATATATATATATATATATATATATATATATATATATATGAAGTTTTAGGTCCTAGAGATGTTTCTACTAAAAATTATGGGCTCTGCAAGTTCCAGGTAGGGCTATAAGGAGGTTAGACAAGCCTAGTTTGAGGAAAAGTGCCTTTTGCTCAGTTTATCAAAAAGAGAAAGGTATGTTTGTTTAAATGAGAATTATAAATTTGATTGAAAACATGTTTCCTATTTGGTGAGTATCATTAAGTTCTATTGATGGTTCTTATGGTGGTTTGATAGAGAAGGCTAGTAAGCTTGTATATTGGTTCTTCATGATGTGTAGAGATATGAATATGATCAAGATGTGAAATGGATAAAAAAATATTAGGGGGAGTCCCTATTAGATGTTTATTGGTGAGTTCCATCAGATTTAATTTCTTTTGGGTTGTAGTGTTTGGTTGAAGAGAGTATTGGCATAGATCAAGAGGAAGCTTGTCAAGGCAAGAAGAAGTAGGATCAAGGTAATGGGGAGTTTGTATCATATTTATAAGATGGTCCTTTCCTATTTATGGTATTTTTAGTTCCTAATTATAAAATTTTTCCCACTTTTTCATTGTGTCAAAGGAGGAGAAAGTTCCTATTGTGGGAGTGCTTTGAAGAGAGAGAAGGTGAGCTTTATATTACTATATATGATGTTTGTTGACATCAATGAAAAAGGAGGAGATTGTTGGAGTATTTAAAATGATGTCATGGTGATGTAATGGAGGTTTCCTAGTGATTGGATTAAGTTATTTTATATCCTAAGTGATAATGACAAAGTGTGTAATGTGCTTGTCCTAGTATGCTTGAAGTATGCTTGGTTGATCTTCAGTATTAACATGGATATAGATGTTCAAAGATGAGTATGGAGTATTGAGAATGTAAAAATAGGTACCTAATATGTTTTACATGATTTGAGTGATTATGTTCATAAGTAGAAATAATTTGGTTGTCTATAGTTTTCATCTAAACACTTTGGGTCTAGTGGTAGAAAATCTGAGTAGGCAGTTTGATGACATCACCATTACCATGTGTGGATGAGTAAAGAGGAAGTGGTCACATGGGTTTGTTAAATTTTATTACTATTTATTATTTTAGGTCATGTGATTTAACACATAAAAATATATGCAAGTGAAAATTTGGGCTCCCAGGCATTTTGACAGTGTTTTTCCATACTTAGCCAAATTTGCATGAGGCAAGAAAGAGTCAAGTAGGCGTTTTGATGGTGGCATATATCACGCATGTGTATGATTCATAAGAAGGTGATCATATGGGTTTTTTTAGTTTTGAGATTATTTTATTTTTTATAAAATTTAGATCATCCAATGTAGTGTGACAAAAGTTATGCAAGAGCAAAGTTGGTCTCCCAGACATGTTTTAAACATAGTTGGTTCTGAGACAATAGATTTTGAGAAGGAATTTTAATGGAGATATATATAAATAATATGAAGGTTTAATGAGTATTTTTTGACATGTTTATATTAAACTATGAATAGTGTTCATATGGTGTGAATGTGAAGTCATGAGATTAATCGAGGAAAAAGATATATCTGTGTAAAGTAGACTTTCCAGGCATATTGCAATTGGTCCCCATACTTAGTCAATTTGCATGATGTTATTGATATGGAACTAATGGAGATATAATATTTCATGGGATTCCATACTTCCAGATCTAATGGTGTGCATAGATTCAAATAGGTCAAGGTAATATTTATTTAGCAAAGATAAAGTTCGAACATATTATAGAAGATCAACGGAGTATGTGTGTTCCAAGATGTTAGGAAGCTGAGAGATGAGGAAAAGTGTTCATTATTTAATTATTAAGAAAAAGTAAAGAATAAGGATCTAATGGAAAGTGTTTGTTTATACACATTTATTTAATGGTAAGTGTTGATTGTTAAAGACCTGGTTGATCTATAGAGATCAACAGTTCGTATTGAGTCAACATTATAAGGGTACACAAAATGAGGTTAAAGTGACTAAGGTTTAACATTTGAGCATTAGTGCCTAAGAATTAAGGTTAAAATAAGATAAATAGTGCATAATTAATATGAGCACTGAGGACATGATATGAAATCAAAGTGGTCAAAGTTTAACTATGACTGTTGTCATTTAAATATTCAAATTTAACAAGAAAAATACCAGTGTCTAGTCTTTGGGACATATCTTTTGATATATACAAAATTTACTATTGATATAAAAATAAAAGTGGCAGAGGACTCCAAGGTGAATCTAAAAATATTTATTTGAATATTTATAAGTGTATATAGACAAAGATATTTATCTCTAAAGGTTGCTATGGTTTTGTATATGTTTTGCAAGTAACCTGAGAAGTATATTTGAGCTTGTGTTGATGTTTTTTTGATGTATCATGATGAATTAGCTATTTGAGATTATTTTATAATAAATGAGGATTATTTGTATGGTCTTTATAGGTTTTGACCAATTTATATTTTATATGAATAAAGGTTAAGAAGTTGACTGTGTGTTTATTCATAATGTTCCCATGCACAGGTCAGTGTTTGAGTTATTTGAGCATATGCAGATGTGAGCAAAGATGAATATTATCATTTTAGGATGTCAAATTGGATATAAGGTGTTGATCCATGTATTTTATACGGGTTTTTTTTATTTTTTTGATTGATGAAGTGCTAAATGGGTGAATATGTCTCCATGAGACCTATAAGAGCTACAAGGGCCTTATTAAAAGGTGTAGCTGCATAAGGGTGACTCATTGATGCTATGGATGACCTATGAAGATTTTATTGGGATGTGTTTAAATGAGATAAATATCTTAATGGTTATGGTATGCCTAATGATGGACCAAGATATTGATAATCATGAATGCTCTATATATAGTGAAACCATATGTGATGGTTTCTATACTTGCAAGACTTGGATGTTGGAGTGTGAATGTGGAGCCAAGTGAACATAAGAAAATTTGAAAGAGAAGGTATAGGTAAGTGAGAACCAAAAAAGATAAAATAGGATCAGACATGCTTGTCTAATTAAGTTGGTGTAGGAGGGCATACATGTCATTAGACCTTATGAGCCTAGAGGAGGCAGAATAAGCAAGTTACTCAAGAGGCTGTTTGAGAGACTTTGTGAGAGAGACTTGGGAGAGATTTGAGAGAGGATTTTGTGTATGAATTTGGAAGCAAAGGATGGGTAGAGTTCACTATGGATGATTTGATGAGTAGATTAGTTTGAGAATTATTTGTATGACTTGTTAGTCATAATTTTGTTGGTAGAATAGTACTCTTTCTATTTGAGTATTAACGAAGGTGAAGAGTGATAATCAAAGGTCCATCATCAGGTCTTGAAGACATAAGTGAAAAGGTGGATGTTTTCATAGGTGTTGTTATGGGTGCTCAACATCTAAGGGGGTTCTTTTGTCCTTGCAAGGTGAAACTTGATAAAAGTCTAGTTGTTGTGGGTGCTCAACTAGACAAGTGTAGTAGCTCCTTGTGGGATTGTAGTCTCACTAAAATCAGGAATGTTAGTTCCTTGATTAGTAGCTTACTAGTCTAAATTGGTTCTTATTTTATAGGATAGTAGTCTAATTATATGGTTTTAGTGGGTTTTATTCCCCAAGAGGATTTCCCACATATGTCATGTGTTATGTGATTGATCTTACATTGTCTCTCATTCTCATTAATATGAATGATGTGTATGCTTCATGAATGCTTGTGGTAATTGGTTAAGTATTTGTAAAAATTAGAATTAAAGTTGGATTATTTGGGCTCATTGATTCACCCCCTCTCAGTGATTATACCTCTAACATGTTGTTGTTTTGGACTCTTATTGCATTCATTAGTTTATGAGACCAAGTATTGGCTTAGATTTGATAAAGTGAATGAATGGGGGCCACAACCCACCATGGGAATGACACTATTTCAAAGTGTTTATTTTGTTTTTGACTTTGGCTTGTGGTATTAGCTCACCACTCGAGGCATGGTAGTTGAGAGTATTCCAACCCTGTTAGGGTTTTTGCTTAGTCATTTTTCTTTGTCACTTTAAGAAGCCCTACATTTGGGAAAACTCTCCCAGAATTTTAGGCATGATAGTCAAGGAAAAAATGGAGGCAGTTAGTTGCATGAGCTTAGCATAGAGTTTGAACTACAATGACTCATTTGTCTTGTCATCCAGATGGGAATTTTTAAGGACTTTTTTATTAGTTCAAATTTGGCTTAAATGGGTCGACTGGTCTTTACATTCAAGTGTGGAAGGTTATAAGTTTGTGAAAAAAATTCAACATATTTTTGTATTCTTTTTTACTAGCATTCAAGTAAGTATTACATTTAAATTCTATGTTATTTTTTTGGTTTAGCCTTGTTGGTTTTGAACTAGGTTTTGTATTAAAATATACATAATCTTTTTATTATTCTTTGGCTGATAAAAAGAATGGTTTTAGTGGCTTGTATTTTGAATTAAAACCTATAGAGTTTGAGTTTTAATTTGGGTTTGTATTTTTATTAAAACAATAAAAGGGGTAACCATTACAACTCAACTCTAGCATATTGTTAGTAGTTTCTACATGCATGTTTATGGAAGTCCATTATTATTTATGGAAGTCCAAAGTTCATTTTTATATTTGGTAATGTCATTTTTAGGATATGACTATGCATATTTTTATGGGTTATTTTTTATTTGAAATCTTTGTTATGATTTTGGAAACCCTATCTTTATATTCAAGTTTTGTTTGGGTTGTTTTGTTTTTGTAATCACCAACTTGTATATTTATGGGCTGTGGACATGGAATAAAACTATGAGGGTTTTGAGTTTTCATTATGGGTCAAAATTTCCATTAGGGTTTGTACAAAATAACATTTTATTATTTTTTTTTCATGGATTTAAAAATTCATATGAACAGGCTATGATTATTATCATTATAATGGTTTTGACTTATTTGAGATAATCCTAATTTGATCTCTTGATTTCATTTTTAGTCATGAATGGTTGACTTGGATTGTATGATTTGAAAGATGTCATGACTCTTAGTTTAAATTTTTATATCATTATGATTTTGTTCTGGGGTCAATATCATTATCACTTGAAAATGGTTCTTGAATCTTATTCATGATTGATAAAGTCTCATTTGGTCAAGTTTGACCTAGAGCTTTATGTTATTTGGTGTGGTCACTTGAGTTGAGTTTGATGTAATTTTTAAATTGTTGTAAGTCTTCTTCATGAAGGTTTTTATGTTGTTTTGAGTATGTTTTTTAGTTCTATTCTTGAAAGCAATTTAAGTAATTTAAGTTCATTTTACTTATATGGAAATATTTAAAGAATATTATTTGTATTTGAGGTTACTAGCTATAATATAATTGCATTTATTTAGGGTATTGTACCCTAATGAATGATTGGGATTATAGGGGAAATGCTATGGATTTCACTCTCAATATTTAATCTTAAAATATCTATCATGAGCTTTAGCATTTATAATAACTACAAAGGTGATAGTGTTGTTAACCAAGAATTTAAATAGTGTTTTTTGAATGTTTTCATCAATTAGTTTTGTAAGTCAAACTTAGTTATCACTATTTACCTTACTCAATTCTCTCATCTGGATGAAATCACATCCAATTGATTGATGGGGTGGTCTAAGGCCACTTATGGTTGGGTTCATTAGGACTAGAGAGGTGGGTGTTTACTTCATTAGATATGCATGTGAAAGATTACTTGTTGTACTTCTCAAGGATTTGAGTTATTGTTAGTATTCATTATGAAATAAGTTGGTTAATTATTGTATAATTAACTTCTTTAATTTTATTGATGTTTATTAGTTATGTGATGCAAGATTAATGTTATGTTTAATTTTCATGATTAAGTTAGTGTATGCAAGTTGAGTTATGAATATGATTAGAGTTTGATTTTTTAAAATATCAAATAATTCCTTAAGTTGTAATTTATATATATGACTTATGAATATTAGTTGTGCAATTTATAACATACAACTACATAAGTTAAATTCATTCATTCATTAGTTTCATATTACCTGGATTGAATGTTTTGATGTGTACAGACTCTTTATTGAATCTTTAAAGTGTTATGCTTAAATTGAGAATGCAGATGCATCTCTTTGCCTAGTTAGAATAAGTTATTTACTTATTTTATATATTGAATAAGTGTTTATGAATCTTTTTAAATGTTCATATGATTTTTCAATAATATTAGTATTTTAATCTCAAACAATTGGCATTGAGTTAGTTGGTTATTGAAGTAGTTAATTTGTTGCTTTGAATTAAGTTAATATGATTTAGTGGAAAGTAATATATATGTTTGAGCATATGTTTATTAAGTTGAATAATTATACTACTTGATCACAATGAAGTTATGTTAATTTTTATTCTTATATTAGCATGTTAAGTCTTCATTGGACTATAATAAAACATAAGACTTACGTTAAGCTATGAAAGGCTACAATTTTTAAAATGACTCTTATTTAAAAATTATTTAAAGAACTTAAAAGTGATTAAGTTTAATATCTTATAAGTATTATTAGAATGAAATAATTTCAAATGGAACCAATAATATCATTATTAAAGTGATGGGACTATTATGATAGCCTTATTTAATTAATTGAAGTGTTGGGTTGAGAAATTATAATCTAAGATACATTTAATATTGTACTAAGATATTACATGTTATAAGCTAAGAAATTTAACCTAATAGTGAGCTTGTAAATATATAAGCAATTCAATGTTTTAAATTCCAATGGTTATTTCAATTGAAGCATCATGTGTTTGAGGAACACCTACTCCTCACTTGGAAATGACTTTTGAAATGATAATGACAAAGAAATGTTAAAGGTTAATGACTTCAGTTTTTAATCATTAATTTGGAATTGGAAAACCTTCCTTGGAAGAAAATAAATAATAAGGCTCCAAGCTTTAAGGCATTAACAATTAGTGAAACTAGGAGTCTAAATGAAATTGATCTAAGTGGAAATATGATTCATTTAAGTAATCAAGGTTATGTTATAAGCCTAATATAAGTGTATAAAGTTATTTTATATTTATAATAAAACTAAGACCATGTTGTCTTAAGTTGTATGCATAGCCTAACAAGGGTGACTAAACTTAATAGGATAAATAATAATGCCTAACTTGAATTATCAATGCCAACCAATTAGGCTAAGGCCATGAGGCTAAACCTACCATCTGAAATTGATAAGTTGTTTAAAAATGGAACATAAGCATGGTTGTTAAAACATCTCAAGAAGATTATTTGGTACACTTTAACCTTTGGTTAATTAATGAGCCAATATTCTAATCTCCCTAAGCTACCTATTAGGATTATGTGAATCTCATCCTTTGTTTGTTTTCAAGCTTCACAAAGTGTTCCAAAACTTTACATTAGTTTTGTAAATAGTCCTTTATTTGACCATTTCCTGTTTCATGAGAGTTTGGTAGATCTTTTGTATGTAAGCTTAGTATGATGATTTTTTTATTCAATCTATTTTACTTCTTTCAATTTGTTTGTTGTAATTCTCTAATTTATCTAATGAGGTACCGGTTGTTTTAAAAACTATGTAGGTACTTAGGTAAGTGTATAAATTAGTGATGGTTCTGATAGAAAGGTCATAGTGAAGTACATGGATAGGTGTGTGTGAGTGTACCTACACTGACTCACTTCTATCTGAATACTAAGTGGTTTAAATGCTTCCTAATGAATTCATTGTTAGTTTATGGACTTGGTCTAGTTCATATGTTGGCTATGACATAATTATGGAACTCATTACATCTTTTTGTGATAAACTTTAGTTAAAAATTCAAGTACCATAGTTGTTTATATTGGTATTAACAAAAAAAATTGGTTTTTACACAAAGAGTAAATGTCAAAGTTCAAAAGAATGTTGGACACATATTTAAGGCACTATAGGGAAATCAAAGTCAGAAAAATATAAAAAACCAACAAAAATTCTAAGGTATTAATAGCTTGACAAATCAATGACCAAAGTAATGTTAAGATGGCTTGGAGTAAATATCAAAAAAGTCTTAAAGCATTGGCTTCCCTAGTCTTGTGGCAAAAAATACAAATGACACATCCAACATCTACAATGGTGTGTGTAAGTACTTGTCCCAAATCCCAATCACCTATAATCCATATAGATCACCTATCCTTTTATCAAAACTTGACCCTAGTACAATACCACACTATTCCAAGAAACATTATCTCTTGTAAGGTCTACAAATATGCTTGGTTGAATGTTTGAGGGAATAAAAAACAAGAGTCAAGAAAGATTGTGATGGTTATCTAGGACTTGTCTCAGTGAGAAATCATAATCATCGACATCGTGCCTCTCACTCATTTATAACATGATTAAAATTTCATCCAAATCATATCATTATAAATACATATTTAAAAAACCCTAGATCAAAAAGTTAGAAAAATAAAAACAAATATAAAATTTAAAAAAAAAATTGTCCAATGGTGGAAACTAGTTCTCTGACACCTTGGATAAGCACAATGATGAATATGGGTTCATTATATCTTTCATGATGTATATTTCATATAAAAACATCTCATAGATAAACATAATATACTTGGGGGTAAACCATCCATCTTATCTCAGCCACCATCCCATTATATTTATCATACCATATCCATCGTATCATTCATCCCATTTGATCTTGGTTCTAGAGTGTGGGTACAATAGTATTTTGGGGACATGTTCAACATGGCAACAACTCTTTAGAAAAAGGATTTTTTAATATTAGATATGGGAAAGAATATAATACCCTTGGATATTTATCAAGATATTCCCTATCATTCCCTTCATTATCACGTGTCCTTCATCATTATGTCACCTCATCTCATATCAAGTCTTTTTTCATCTTGGTTATTAAGTCAAGATTTCCTTTTGCCAATATTTTTTCTTGTGTATTTTTTCCCTCAATAGGACATGTATATATAGTCTTGGAATCTTTTCTAAATTTATCCAGATCTATATCCATCACATCATCATAACATGATAAGTATTTAACAAGTCATTGTGCCTATATTCACATCTTACCCTATGGATTACACCATATCCTAGGGTAAAAATCCAATATGGTTAAATATAAATTATTATTTTTTCATCCCCCACCATTGAGATTATTGACATGATAAATAAAGAATCATACTAACCTTTATCACCATGCATGTATATATGTGTGTGTGTGTGTTGTTTGTGATTTTTATTTTTTGTGTTTTCATTATATGTATGGCATTATGTACACACACACACATTATAATGTATAAAATAGAACAAATATATATTTTAAGGATAGATAATTTTTATATTTGGTCATATCATTATTTTCAATACCATTTCATATCTAGGGAGAGTGTCAGGATCTGGAAGCACACAATTGATTACTTTTGTATTAGCAACTAAATGCGGAATTTAACCAGAATGCACAAGTAACTAGAATTCAGAAATAACATAGAATATGAGAGACAATACACATATTGTATTAATACTCTTCCAAAAAAGAATTAAAATGAAGAGATGCCACACTCTTCCACCTTACAGGCTTCCCACACCAAGTGTTCAGTAATTCACCTTCAAGAGTTATCCCTCTCATTTTACGGTCCCAACACACAACTCAAACACAGAGTTGGTGTTCACCTCCAACCAGTCTGTATTCACTACTGCCAGTACCACTATTCAGTATCCACTAATACCAGTACACAAGTACTCCACGTACTTCAAGTAGATCTCCCATGAACTTGCAACAACCTGCAACCCAAATGATCTTACTTTGGAAGGGTCTACCTTGCCTTCCTCTTTGCTCTCCAACCAAGTACACATCCTACTCCAAGTAGATCCCTCCTGATCTTGATACCTGTTGTGTTGTGATCTCACTGATCTTACTGCCACCTGTAAATCAACTTAATTTTGCAACACTTGCAAACCTATATCAAACATACACAAACATCTGCAAATCAATGATCTTACTTACCATGCAGATCTCTAAACCTGGCCTTGCACACCTGCTAACCGAGATCATACATACATGAAGAATCCTTCTGATTCTCCAAACCAGCACCCACACTTGGCACTATGGCACTAGGAGGAACACACCATGCTCTCTTCACTCTGAAGGAGCTTATTTTTGCTCTCTTACTCTCTAACACAATTTACAATATAGCCCATGAGTCTATTATATATATCCCATGCAAACAGTAATTAGACATCTAATTAAAATAATTAGATCCACAGCTCGAGACTATAATTAGCCCTTAACATGCAAACACCCAATTTGTTAACTAACTATCTATGCAATGAGCAGTTCTAGAACTGCACAGGTGACCGACATCAGTCCCTATTTGCCTGGAGGTGACTGACGTCAGCTGAATCCTGCTGATGTTGGTTGCCTTTTAGTTCACCCCTGACCGACATCAATCTGCCTAATTGATGCCGGTGACTGTGACACTCAGTAACCTCCTCCCTTGTTTACATCAGTGAAACTTTTAGCTCCACAACCTAATAGAGAGATCATTTGTCTTGAAGCAATTACTTCCTAGATATAAGAAGATAAGATTTCTTTTGAGATTCTGATATTTTAAATTAGATCAAATTGGAAAAGACCTAGAGTTAAATATTCATAGATAGGTAATGTTGCCCTAATACCTTCAACATGCATTCAAATTATGTATTTATTTGATGATTCATTTCAATGTCTCCCTATAGTCTAGGTGGCACTAACCACCTAACCCCATATAGATAAATTTCCCTATCCCCTATCTCTTTAGGAACTATATCTATAGGGTGTCAAATCGACTACTAGTTATTATGGTTTATGGTATGGTATGGTGGTCACTCGCTAGTGTTATAAGATTTAATAAATTCATGCAATATGTCATTTTTTTTTATAATATATTTTCCTATCTTATAAGGAAGTACTTTATAAATATCACTGAATTCAAACTTAAAATTGTTTAGAGCCCAACTTGGTCTATACATAGCTTCTCCAATTATACCATTGCCTATAGCTGAAGTGTTTGGGTTAATACTAATTATCCAGATGTCATTGGCAAGTTTTTCCAAATCTAGTGTAGTAAAACCTCTGGTTGTTAATCCAAATTCATCATAATAGTTCCAATATTTTTTCAAATACAACCCTTTACTAGGTAGAAGCAAAGGAAATTACTTTTATCAATGTGGGGATGGAAACTTTTTAGTATTAATAAATGTATCAAATCTTCATTTACCATAAGGAGGAGTTATTATAACTAGATCCACTTTTTTAGGAATATGAGTCGAAGCAATAACAATAATATTTTATTTTATATTGGTTTCATACTCATAATCACCAATATGATTAATATCTCCAATGATTTCCCTCAATAATGTAGTAAGGTATTAGTGATCATTTAGTTCATGAATGTTTGGAATCCATATGATGCAAGGATACATCAATTTTGCTAATTTGATTGTAAACATGAAATGGCAAAATCTTCTCACATAATACTCCAGAGATAAATTATCCCCTCGATCATGAGAAAAAAAAATTGGTTTTTTTTCATAAGAATCATTTTCATTTATGCCTTACGGTCTACTTGACCATCCTAGAGACCTAAGGACCTTTTCATGATCAAGGTATGATTTATTAGCTGAAGATGTATACTCAGCTTCATATTTGAGCAGAAGTCTCTACTGCTTTAATTTTTCTAGGAGATATATAGGGCTTACATAGATAGATAGATCTTGAGAGTGATGAGTTAATATATGTGAGTGCCCCCCACAATATCTATTTTTTTGGCACAATATATATTCATAATGGATTTCTTAAGGCACTCTATTTGTTTGGCATGATATATAGATAGGGATAAAGTTTATTGGCATTGGCACCCCCACCCCATATATAAATTTAGATATCCCTCTCCTTATCTATATATATCGTAGTCAATACTATAACTATGTCTATGTGATATGGGAGATTTAATATCTAAACTCCCATCTATAGTTTATATAGAGTGGGAGGCCATCTATATATAGAGTCCATGGATAGATAGATATGCTCTAGATTCTAGATGGACATAGAGGGAGAGGGGGTAACACCCACCCCATATATAGGTTTATGAGGAGTGGGAAGTGAGGTGCTTGCCAAAGGAGGAATAATCTCATAGGCATCAACTAACTGATGCTAGAATTATTCTCTTATCTTATCTTAATATATGAATGATTGATTTATTACCCACTATTCCCTCTTATCGAGCGATCCTCTTAAATGATTTAGAACTAGCCATTGTCATGTGAGCTCACCATATCTATTTTATATAGATAGATAGAATATAAACTATAAATGGGAGTTTAGATAACTCTCTCTCTCTCTCTCTCTCTCTATATATATATATATATATATATATATATATATATATATACCGATCCCATATCTATTCTATATAGAGCCAATAAAATATATACCGAGCCACCCCCCTCTATCTCTATCTATCATAGTTAATCTATACCATGCCCCCACTCTATATATCCCCTATAACTATATGAGTGAATACTATCTATTTCTAATCCATAGTAAATCTATATTGTGCCCCTATATATATATATATATATATATATATATATATATAGTTTATTCTTTGACCTTTATTTTCATGTCTTGTCTTATGTTTTGTGTAGTGACATGAAGTAATGATGTCATCTTGGTTCATCAAATACCAATGGTGCATCAAACTCAATGATAATTGCATGTTTTATTTATATTTTTGAATCAATCCACTATGCATTATGGTAATAATTCATTATGGTTACACATATATCATGGTGCATACTACCTAATGATATATTAAAAAGGATTTATCAACAATAATTTTCTCAGGATATCCCAACATACCCTATCTATATTAGCATGTCCTAATAATACCTAGCATCATATCCATCACCCACGTCTATAATCCACATCATAATATCATAATATATTATCATCATCTAATCAATATCACATCTAAACATCATTCATATCTCTAACATGCTATGTCTAACATTATCATATAACTAACATCAATCATATATCTAATATGTTATGTCTAACATCATAGTATAAATAACTAGACTAAACATGATGACATGAAACTTAAAAACTAGGAGTATGATCAATACACATCCACAAGTATCATAACATCCATCCCATGTCACATCACACAATCATCATGAACATTGATAAATATAAAAACACATCATATAAAATCATTTACAAGACATAATTTCAACCCATAACACATGATCATGACCCAAAACATCATCATATATATAATATAATATAAATCATTATCCATGAATACATAAAAAATGGTATATATAATATGTATCATGGACATCCATGTGCAAAAAATATAATATTATGTGCAAGTCACCCCTGACTCTCACTATCTAATGGTGGTGGCCTCAAGAGTGGTTGAATAGAATGTGTGAATGTCCTAGACCTAGATAAATCCCTAGATTGATTGATCTTTATATAATAAGGTGCCATCTGACCTATTGACATATATTACTCATACAATGTCCTCTAATACTATACCTCTTAGGTTGTCCTCATCATCTAAATTGTTACCTCACCTATTCCCTATGACCCCAATAGTATATGTACATCATCTCTCTCAATATCTAAGGCTTAGGACTTGATGTCCTTATAGTCAAACTACATATGCAATTATGATAACTAGTCTTGAGTAGCCTACATCTAAATAATTTTCCCATTCAAGGTAGTAATATGAACATCACACTGATTAATCTTCCCTTGTAAAGTAGTAATTTGAGTATCACACTAAGTGATTTGTGCCTGAATAGTGGTCACTTAGGCCACCTAGGCCTTCAAATTAGTAAGACCTATCAAGTATGCATTCATCTATGCTAATGAGGTATCCACATAGACCTGAGTATTGGCCATCTTTGCTAATAAATCTATTACTCATCTCTCTAGACCAAAAATATCATATGTCTTTGCTATGATATCTGCCTATAGGTTGTCAATCAAATTTTTATCCTCAATCAATCTTGCTAGTGTTGAAATACCTACCTTTTCCCATACTATAGGATGAACTATCTATGATACTAATATTTGATCTCCTCTTCCATCCCTGTTACCCAACTAAGCCACCTATGCATATCATCCATCCCCATCTCCTCCTATCCTCCTCCTATATCTTAGTTACTAGTCTAATAATTCTCTCAACTATTATCTCCATCTAAACCCAAACATCTCCTGATGAATATTATCTACTAATATAGGGGAATGCCCTATTGGATAAGTTAATCTCATAGGCACTCACTATGTCCACCATCCATCATAATCTATATCACACATAGATCTGGCATGACTATCTGATAATCCCAAGTTACTACTTTCAATTTATCAAAATATGTAGTCATTATGGCCTTGTGTATTTAAGGCTCCCAAAATGGCCTCTCCCTCATCATGTATGTAAAGACATATGGGAATTTTGGTATGGCATACCATCACCCAATTGGTCAAAGGAAATTATCAAGGTGATACTGATCCACCATAATATCATGTCTCCCTATGATGTAACACTATGTAATCATATAACCCATAAATTCAACATCCTAAACCCATCCCCACTGAATCCCTTTGTAAAGCATCCATGTCACCTAATCTACTATCTAATCATCTACAACTTGCCTATAAAAAGCTATATATCTTGCATGATCCCTATGTCTACCCATAACTATATCCCAAAGATATCCCATAGGCTCATTAGGTGCCCTCTGTTGGTGGGTCCCCATAGGTCTCTCGATCACCACATGCTCCCAGGCCCATATCTAAAGTAGTTTCATAGTGTCAATGGTCACCCTAGATATATAAGTTGGTACTTGTAGATCCTGATATAATTGCACTAGTACTACTAATCCCCATGCAAATATTTATCTAAGCTCTACCATGTTGGATACTACACCCCCTAGGCCAATGGAAAATAATTGGTCACTCTTATCAAGTAGAAAAATGTTGTTGATAAGATCCATAAGAGTTATTATCAACTAATCCATAATATCTAATATAATAACATTGATCCATGCTCAATCATCCTCTATATAAAAAAACTCATAAGTGACCTACCAAACACATCACTATGGTGATCTATGACCTGGACTAGACCAATATAATTTTTCACCTTTGATAAGAATCCTATAGATCCTCCATATATCCTCAAGGGTCACTTTCATCTCTCCAATAAAAAATGAATTGTATTGGTTGCTTTATACCATCTCTCCACTAGTGTTATGATTATGATGTGATCTATCTAGATCTAGGGCATCCTTGCTATGTAGTAAAATCCTACCAACTCCAAAAAATTGTAATCCTCTATATTCAAGGTATGTATATCCCATAACACTACTACTTAATGTCCCCATGATGTCATAAGGGGTATCTCCTCTTGAAATCACACACAATTCAACCTATCAATCTATTTATCCCGCTAACTCCACCAACTATTAATATAACTCTTCTTCATCTCTTTTATTCTCTAACCCACTCTTTAAATTTTCATTTGTTGCCTCTTTTTCTTGCAAAATCACTATTTTTCACAAAATAAACTTTTTAAAGTCAAACTAGCATTCAATATTTTATGGCATCACTTTTAGTCTTATCATGAGATCATATTTTATGAAGGCAAAGTCATGTTTCTCTTTTCAAATGCATGTTTCACAAAACAAAGGTTTGTGTTTGAAGCCTTTTTATGAATCCAAATATAAATTTAATGAATCCAAGTTTACCATAGTGAATTCACAACTCTAGTAACAAAATGTGTATATCACTAATCTACTAACATTAACCCTAACCCTATAAAAATCACATTTTAAACCTACAAAATTCATGTTTTCTAAATAGGAAGTCACACTTTACGATCATTAAGTCACCTCACATAAAATGTGGCTTCGCTAAAATTTTAAAACTACCCTAATAAATTTATTAAATGTGAAAATCATCAAAGTTGAGTACCCATCCCCATAGTTGGCTAGTCTCTTATCATCTCGAACCCTCTCTCCTTAGTGTCAATCATGTGGGATAAAAACCATCTCTCTATTTATCTCATAGTTTAAAAATCAAAATTTTAATAGGCCAAGGTAAAATTTCTTAAGTTTGACCCCTCCCATTCCTATTTACCCCCCATTTAATTTTATATGTTTAATCCCCCTAACCCATTTCATTCATTTATTATACTAATTTCCTCCCATCTTCATCCAAAGGTTTTTAAATCTCACATCAATAACCTACTATCTCATTAATATTTTTTATTATTCCCATCACTATACTAATTGACCCCATCAAAACATTTATCTTGTTTATGTTCATCCAAATTTCCTATTTAATTCCCATTTTGGGATAACTACATCAGCCTAAGGTCCTTATGGATTATGTAGGAAGTGCTATATCACATAGAGTGTCTGAGGATAACTCAACCGTATTAATCCATTATATTCCTTCATATTTCGGCCACTCAAATTATTCTCACCTTTCCTCATCAACTTATCACTTTCTCCGCATTACATCATCATCATTTCATGCTAAGTCTTATTTTTTGAGCTATAATCACTCAATTAAAACCTATCCAACTTATTATACTCTTAAGCATAAGATATATATTGGGTAAAATCAAACATATAACTATTTAGTAAAATCATCAATCCAATTATTTTAGGGCACATCAGACCCTAAAAATCTAAATTTGTGTCTCTCCCTAGCATGTGTACTTGTCTAGGATACATCCAAATCTTGAAAGTAAAAGTCCATTAGTCTATCAAGTTAATAATCATAAATCTCATGCCTAGGATATGTCCAAATTCCACAACATCATATCAATTAATCATCAAATATAAACCTGCATCTCTCATAGGTATGCATCCTTGCTTGGGATACATCATCATTGTAAAATTTTATCATCATAATATTAAGGATTGTTCCCCTTTGGAAAACAACCAAGGCTGTAACATCATTAACTTCTCTTCCTCACATATATATCTACTAGGGGCATCATCAATTTATATCTCATTTATGACATCAATCTTATTCTTCATCACTACCATTCACAACCATCACATTCATGGTAACCAAACCATTTTATCTATGCACACCTCATTCCACTTATTTTATCTTTACAGTGGCCATCATTCTCATTTCTACCTGCATGACCCTTTGAGGGGGCATCATCCACTCTAGCTTACTAACATCCAAAATTATCTTGTTCTTTGAAAGACCATTACTTCTTCTAGTCATAATGCCTTTTTAAAGAGGGGAAAATGTATACATCCAAATTAACTCACTCCATTATATGTTATTAATTTTTGTTACTAATTATCAACTAATATCACATCCATAACACTACCAACATCCCCCTTGTGTTTCCTACATCATACACTAACTTTACATTATCCCACATTTCAATTAATTTTCTTATTAACATCCCTTTTGCCACTAATCCTCACATATTATTTTTCAAATTTAAAATTCATACCCCAACTACCATTACATCTCCTAAAAATCCTCTCCCTAATCACCACCTAACCTTCATTAATCATCCCTAATGGACTCTATAAGTCTCTAAATTTCCTAGAGCCCCTCACTAATTCTTCTCTAAAATTATCTAAGAATCTTAAATTTATAGATTATTCCTACACCCTTGGATATTATTTCATCATAGCTAAGTCTTAGCCATTGATCTTTTCCATCACCTTTTATATAATCCTACACACCCCCATGCATAAAACTAAGTATTTTTATGTTATAATTTTTCCAACATTCTCTCAAATCTCTTTTCAATCATTCATACAATCACCATTACTATAACATCTTGATCTATTGTTAAGAAATACAATATGACAATGAGGTTAGAGAAAAAGTTATAACATTGGCATATACTCATGGAAAGGTCCAAAAGAAAATTCACACTCTCAGCCTTAAATACAAGAATAAGTCGATTGATCATGAATTTCTTTTCCTGAATGTAAAATATGAAAATGAGGTTAGAAAAAGTATTACAAAAATAGGGATAAATGAGGACTTGTTGAGAATAATTCAAGTAAAACCATCCTTGACACTTGGTTAATCAATGTTCCAAATTCCACCTCCTAGAGGATGGATATCCTTAGATTTATAGAGTGGGAAGCTATCACAATAGCTAGAAAGAGATGGGCCTAATCCAAAACAAGCTAAAAGCCAACCTCAAGACCAAAAATAATTGGTAGCTAAGGCACCACATAATGGAGATGAGAAGGAATAACAAGAAGAGAAAGAACAAGCTAAGGAGGAGAAACTACCTACCTCACCACAAGGACAAACAAAGAACAAGTGTTCCTAATTCAACCTTTAATAGTTAAAATGATTAAGGTTAAGCAAGAGTTAGCTGAGGAGCTAACCATAATTGGAGGTAGTACACAACTAGAAACACAAGTAAAATCATAAATATAAGTTGGGGTTATATGCTTGGATTTCTCATATAAAGAAGAAACACTATCTACTTTCACCTCCATGTCAAGCACCACTCCCTCTTCTCTTCCATCATAGTCCACAGGTCCATAGGTATGGAGAACAACAAAGACATATTAGAGGAATCATAAGGAAAGACCATACACTCATCCAATTTAAAAGGTAGATGAGGAGGAGATGCTATAATCACAGATCTTAATGTTACAAGCACTCAAGTCCAAAGCACCTATCACATGTGACTCATCTGATAAGGGCCCCTTGCTCACCAATCCTTTGACTTTCTCCCCTTTGATGTATGTTCCTACAATTTTAATCACCCTTAGCCCTGTTGTCTCCACATTGTCTCCTAGTAGATAGTTTTTATATGTCTACTATTTCTACACCCATCCATGAATCTTCCTACCACCACTTCCCTTCCATTAACATCTGCCTTGTCCATATTGACCATTACTTCATCCATGCCTTCAAATACAACTCCTTCTACCCAGTTGGGTTCATCCCTGGCTTCTTTCACTCCCACCATAGTCACCAAAATGGTAACAACTAAGAGAGAACTTAGGATGTAGCCAATATATGTGGTTCATCTAATGCCATAGTACAGGACATAATTGGTCAAAGATTATTTGGCCTCCAATGCCCAATCCTTCCACCCAAATTAAGAATGAACTTGAAGAACATGATCAGGTGGAAGTATTTCCCTTTGAACCCTCAAAGTTCAATCTTCTAGATTGGGCTAAGGAACTAAGATCCTCGACCTTTAAGAGGCCCAATTTGAAGATTACAAAATTGCTAATACTAAGATCCTTATTTTACAAATCCACTACATTAGTACAAAGGGCGAGAAAGATAAAGATATAAGATATCTCAGACAGGATCCTGATCATGGAGGAGAGGGAAGAAGTATACTACCTATGAAAAATACATAATAGGCATAAGGGTTATTCCCCTTACATAGAGGAGATGAAATCATATATGGAGATCTACATAGAAGCTATCATGGCCATCCATCAAAGAACTAAAATATCTAGACTAGAGCTTGACAAAGAGTTGGAAACACTCATAGAGCAATAACAAGTAATTTAGGTTGTTTAAGGAATTGAATAAGAGGTATAGGATGCTTCCCTTAGATTTTATGAAATCTTTGATTTCATTCATTCTTTGTGAGTCAACTTGGATCCACACATCAATAAGATAACCCAATTGTCCATGAGACTCAAAAAAATGACACTAATATAAACTTCTTAGTGGTGTATACATCTAATATGGATTTAATCCATTTGGATTTGATGACTGCATTAGAGGCATCAAATACTATGAATTTGGCATTGATAAGGACATAAGAGGCCTGAGACTAGGTTCTATCTTCAAAGGCATTAGTCAATAAATTGGTTGAATAAGAAAAAGAAGCTGAGTAGATTCTATCAAGAATAGAGTTGGATACTATTCAAGATAATTGAGGAAGGTTGGTGACCATAGTTATATTTGACTAGATGATCAAACAAGCCTCCAATAGTTTCAAATAGAGCCTATAAGGTCTAAGCATTAAAGACATAGAGGCTAAGTTAAATGAAACAAGTAAAAATGCCACCAAGGTAGAGGTATTCAAATTTAGTTTTAAAGTGACCAAGGTAGAGCACAATAATATAATGGTTGAGACTAACAAGGTAAGTGGACTATCTCTTCTAGATATGGGTCTAATTAGAGAATAACATGCTAAGTCCTAAAAATAATATCAGGACTTAGATGTGAATAATAAAGATGCACAATAGTCTCAACCTACTAGTTCTACTATGCTAACTCTACCAACTCTACCAACAACAATAACTACCATGTCAATGCCAATTTAGACTAGTAGTCATATGGTGATGATAGTTCAAACATCCAGTCCTTATTCAAGCTCACTTCTAGTTACCACCATAATAACAATGACTACTATAATTCCGACAAGATTACTTAGACAAGTCAATCAAGAACCACTTTAGATTAGCTAATTTTGTACATTTTGAATTTAATTAACATAGCTGAATAGTAAAGTCTTTGTTACAATTTAATTAATTATTTTTTGAGTAGAATTCAAATATTGCATGGCTAGGATATTTGTAATGCATCATTATGTAACTCATAATTATCTTAGGCTCTATTGATATGTAAAAAAAACATGTTTATCTTTGAGGATGAGGCAACCCCTTCCCCAAGATCTATATATACAATTTGTAACCCTCTTTCAAAGGGTAGAATTTTTTTGAATGAAATACATGAAGAAATCAAGCATCTTGATGGTCATACAACTATGTTTGTTATGTCTTTTTCCCTTTCCATGTTTATGAATTTGAATTTTATTTAGTTTGTAAATTGATTCAATAATTATGATGTGTGAAATCATTATAGATGAATCTGGCTATTATGTTTATGAATGATTAATCCTAGATGTGATATAGATATTAAAGGTTGATTTATATAGTTAGTTTAGGATGAATCAATAATCTAAAGTGTGTAGAAGTGTCTGAGTTGATATAGTATTCTAGGTGTGATCAATAGTTGCCTTAGATAACTTCTTGGTCTGAGCTATAATCTATTGTATAAAAGTATGCAATAGAAAACTTGAAAGAATAAACATTTAGTGGAGACTAATAAGCATCATATATCTGATTACCTAGGCTCCTACTTATGTTTGTTTATAAGTGAGAAACAACTACAAATAATAAACATTGGGCTTTGAGAGACTTGTCCACCAGAGGGACAAACTGAGAAATTCCCTTTTAGAAAATATATAATCCTTTTTTCTTCCTTACCCTCCCCTCTTTTGATTTTTATTTGAGATCTAACCATGTTAGTTTAGTCTTTCACCCATTTGACTCACATAGTGATTTTCCTTTTTATTAAAAACCACACATACACCCATAAAACTTGGTTGAACAACCCATAGGCTTAACCCATTATTTCAACACTCAATTGTTCCAATCACATACCTATAACTCATGCCTCAAAGTGGACTTTAGTTCCACAGAGATCCCAAAATGTTAGAGGTAACCTCATTTAAAACTCTTTAAGGTGTGCATAAAACCCACATCAATAGGAAGAGGAAAAAGCTAGTGTTAGAAGGAGGCCACACTTGTGTGTTTTCCTAGTAAATAGGGAATCTATCATTATGGAGACACATAGGAGGTTAAAAAAGTCTAAGGCCCAAGCTATTTTTTTGGTTTCACTATTATCATGCTCTAGAAGGCCTAAACCTATACCTATCATCCTTGAGGTACATAGAGCCTAAACACCTTCCCCTATAAGGAACATTCCACCTATTAATATTCTTATGGATCAACCTTGGTTAATCAAATCCACTATCACTACCCTTGGGGACCAACATGACTTATCAAGGAACCCAAATATGTATCTTCCTACTTCCTCCCATTCAAATGGAAGAATGATTGAAGAATATATCAAATATTTCAAGGCTACCTTGAGATTAATGAACATTATCCATGAGGATGTTACATGTAGGTTGTTTGTATTTAATTTTCAATATTATTATTATGATTTGTATCTCAATTTACAATAAAATTCCACTAGCTCATAGGATGACTGTCAAGGTGCTTTCCTTAAACAATTTAGATAGGTAACTAATCCAAGTCTAGTATATCAGCTATTTACCAACTTTAAAAGGGAATCCAATGAGTCTATTTGAGCTTTTAATGCAAGATTACAGAATATGCACACATGATTAAACACCACATATAAGCTAGATTAGAATTCATGTTCAAAATATACAAGAATACCTTATAACCTATTACTATTGTATTCCTGCAAAGAGCTAATGCTATCAATACACTCACTTTAGAATTTCAAGAAGACACCATCATTTATAAGTAGCTCAATCCATAACTTAGATTGCAAAATATAGTAGGTCAAGTATTTAATAATGAAATTTTATCCTTGAATATAATTCTATGGGTGAACCAGACTACTCTTGCATTTAATCAAAATTATCTATACAATCTGTCACCTATGATGTAACAAACACTATGTCGAAAGATTAAAATGATTTTATTAAATCCTAGGATCTATAATTGTACTTATTAAAGTATCATAACTTACATTGGTATTTATTCCCTACTTGGTTTATCACAAGTTGAAAATCTTCATATACCAATAATTTCTTGACATTATTCTTGAGGGAAAATTATAACCCCAAAATAAGGCTTCATATTCTGCTATGTTATTAGTGCATAAGAATTAGAGCATGTATGCTACCAATAGTTTCTTTCCTTATGGATTGATCCATTCAATAATAACACCTGATCTTTGTTTAGATCTAGCTCCATCAAAATGAAGGGGCCATAATTGCGAAGGGCTTGGAATTTCTCTTGGTGCTTCATGCTTAGTGGAAAATGTATAAATCCCAAGACTAGGAGTTTTATAACTTACTTCCTCATTAATAATATTATATTTTGTAATAGGATGTTTCATTCTTGGATCTTGGAAAAATACTATGGAAAAATATCTATTTAGAATTTTTGACAAATATGTGCTCAATATCAATCTATAACATTTAGGAATGTCCACTAGTAAGATGTTGATAGTCATTTACACTCTTAATTATGATGCAACCTAAATTCTCATGTCATTCAACTCTCCCAATACAAGCACTACCATTTTAACAAGCTATGACACAGTCTTATTGGATGGCTTTGGTGTTAGACCAAGCTTCTAAAAAATAGAATTTGGCATTACTATTGTTGAATCTCTTGAATCCACTAAATAATTGTCTATATTCTTTCTAAATGCTTGAATAGTCAGAAAAAAAGGAGGAACTAATTTACCTATGATGGACTTCCATAAGATCTCTTTCTATTATGTGATCTATGCTAGTTCATGGAGAGTAATGTTGGCCTTGATTTTCTTCATGTCCTTAATATTATTATACCCTCCTTTATTATGTTCCTCTTTATACTGAGGCTGATCATTCCCTTTAAGGGGAGGAGGAATATTATTAGCCTTAGTATCTGGAGGGATAATCATATTATTATGAGGATTATAAGTAGTGAATGGTTTCCTATTTATTAGATTATAATTATTCCTCTTGAGCTACTGGGATTCCTACACTTCATTATATTTATCTTCTAGAACATTGTCATCTTCACTAGGGAATGGAGACTCAAAAGCCTCAAATACCATAGCTAAGATGGAAGGGATAGAGTCATGAGGAAAATCTGATAGATTCATCATATAATCTTGTCTGATCATTTCCCTTTGGTATATTTTGAAGGCTACACAAAATTCTACAGCCTAGCTCTCCATGCTAAGATGTATTGTGAACCCTATACCAATTTGGAAAAGCCATTTCCATTATATTAATCTCTAGTAGCTTATTGGATTGTTGCTAGTCTATATTATTATTGGGCCTATTGAAAGGCATGTTGTATCTTGGAAAGGAATAATTTTTATTGTAATTTTGAGTATTTGTATTGCCCATCCTTTTTTGAATGTTAATAAAATAATTGCTTAGCTTCTGAACCATTTTTTTTATAGAATCCAATTTAGTTTTATTGGAATTAGAACCTTGAGTGACTATTATGTTGGTATGAGCATGATGTTGATTTTGATACTGATTATTTCTTTGTGTATGGTTATTTAATAAATCATAGTTCTTATTCATGGTCTCTTACATCATAGGTGGTAGAGTGTGTTGGTTGAATATTTTGTCGATCAATGTACTGATAAACAAAATAGGTCTGATCAACCAAAGTAGGAAGATTAGTTGTCCAAATGTGTAGGTTTACCACATCAGAAGGAGATTGACCTCTCCTCTCATCAAGGGGAGGTTCCCTATAGGTATTCTATATATATATATTAACAGAAAATAATACTCAAGGGTAGGACAAACCATCCATATCTCTTTCTTCAGAGATGATGCATGCAAATCAAAGGAAAAACTCAAGGGAAATGATAGAAATTACTCCTCTTCTTTTAGAAGTACTATTCAACAAACCACAAGAATACTCCTGGTAGTAAATGCAAAATGTAAACAAAGATGTAATAACTAGCAAATCAAGATGCAGCACAAAGTCTCCACTTGAATTGCTCAAGAGTAAGATACGAAGGACAATGAGGGCACAAAGCCATCCCAAGGTCCTTTACATAGAAATGAAAAGAAAACACACTGAAGGAAATTATGGGGGCACAAAGTCTCTCCAAATTTGACTCTTTAGGACACCTTCCTGACTGCTATCACTAATTCTGCTTGTTGAATTAAAGGAACATAAGATATATTAAGGAAAAAGACATAAGAATAGTTTCCTCAACAACAAAGATATCATAGCACAAAGTCTGAAAAATCACTTGCTTTCTTATTCCAATAACAAAATATGATCAACAAACTAATCTCAAAGTCTCAAAAATGAATTTCAATTTGGGCAAAGTTTCGTTCTGATTGTCAAAAAGAGATCTTTACAATAAAAGGGAGTCCCTTATATAGCCACTTCAAGAAGGACTCGGGAACAGTAACACATCATGTTGCATTGAAAAATTTTAGGAAGATAGGCTAAAAATTAGGGGCATTTATCCATTTTATTTTCTCAATGTAGAGAAACAAGTCACACTATTGAAAGTTTGCAACTTTCAATGTCCACCTGGCGATCTGATCCTTCATCATTGTTCCTTTTTTGGTTAATTAAATCAGGTCCTAGATTCAATTTGCTATTCTATTCTTTAGTCACTTTTTATTGGCCTTGGCCTTAAAGCCTATGAATTCATTTGAGTCTGTAGATTCAAAGGATCAATGGCTATTTTATGATCTTTAAAATTGATGTTCACGTGCCTGTCACTACATTTTCATTGGCTAGTTTGCTATCTTGAATTTGACATCTTCGGGCGTGTCACCCCTTGGTCCTTCTTTAGCTTTTATATTTGGCACTTTTTGGAAAGAACCTACCATTTTAGGCCTTAAGAAATGATCCACTTTGGGGTAGTCTTTGGATTGCCTTCAAGCTTTGGCAGTCTTTTCCTTAGAGTCCTCACGGACATTTCCTGTGGACAATTCCTGCGGGCATTTTCCTGCGGACAAAAAGTCTGTGGAAATTTCCCATGGACAAAAAGTTTGTGGAAATTTCCCATGGACAAAAAGTCCATAGAAATTTCCCACTTGCCTTGGTCTTTGCAAATTCCTTTGAGATTTCCTCCCGCGGCTTCTCTGAATTCTTTCATAATTTTTGTTTGAAGGAATTCCTTCAGACAAAAGTTTGAAAGAATTATGACTTTGTCTACCTTAAACAATTTTTTTGAAAGAATTTACCTTTGTGGCCTTCTTTGAAAATGACCCTTTTGAAGGGTGTTTTTGTTGACCAAGTGCCCTCTATAAGGGAACTTGTCTTTCAGGAGGTTTCTTTGAACCTTTGTATTAAACCATTCCTTTGAACCATGCCTATGAACTAAGGTGATGAACCAATTGTTGAAGCATCTAATTGAACTGCTTGGTTGAACCAAGATTTGAACTATTTGATTGAACCAAAAATTGAACCAATCCATTGAACCTCTCCATTGAACCAAGCCAATTGAACCAAGATGGTTGAACCAAAATGGTTCAAGCTGATGAACCAATTGCCAATGAACCAAGCCTTTTAACCAAGTGTTTGAACTGAGCATTAAACCACTTGATTGGACACATCTTTGAACCATTTTTTTGAACCCACTTTTGAACCAAAAGATGTTGAACCAACCATTGAACCAAGCTTTAGTTTAATGGTTTAAATGAAGCCTTGAACTGACTGACGAACCATTTGATTGAACCAAAGGATGAACCAAAGCATTGAAACAAAGTGGATGAACTACATGAGTGAAACAAAGCATTGAATCGCTTGGTTGAACCAAGCCATTGAACCATTTCTTTGATTGAACCCATCATTGAACCTATTGAACTTTGAACTCGTTGAACCTTTGAACCAAAGTGGTTCAATGGTTCAAAGGTTCAAGCCTTCTTTGCTTAGATGCTTGCTGATGGAGATTTTTGATTAAACCAACGCACTGAACCAATCCTAAAAATGACCAAGTGTTAGAAACTAATTCTTTTGGTTGAACTCACCTGTAGAATTTGTGAAGCCTGTTGAACTTGGCCTACAAAGTCCATAGAATTTATTTTCATGCAGAGTCCATAGATTTTTGAGAAGCAAATGAGGAATCTGAATGCTTAGGACAAATTTTGAAGAGGGAAGAGACAATTTTGGTCTGTAGGACCAAAATAGTTCAAATGTTGTCCCAAAAATGAGTGATATTTTTGGGGGACAATAGTTGGCTCCAGTTGGGGAACTTCTATCAATTGCAAAAACAATTAAAGGGAGTAGAATCCAAAATCTCCAGTGTCTTCATGTGTACCATTAGGCTACAGAGTCATGCTACCCAAAAATGAAAGGCATAAAAAAAGGAAACAAACAAAGCAAAATAGAATTGAAAACTATACAAATATACATATGTATAGATGGAATGATCTGATACTTCAAGAATTGAAGTATTTTAGTTGTTGCTTCTTGAGAGATAGTGAAAATAGTGCTCTATCTTGGTAAACTAGTAGGAAAACATTTTGTCCCCAGAAATAGTGATGGGTGAATGGAGCTCTCCACCAGGAAACCAATTTTTTGTGTCTTCCTCTTGGTCTTTTCTTCTTCTTGCTCCATGGTAGGACGTGGTCTTCAAACTAAAAACCATAACTCCTTGCTTTCTTAGCAAAGGGTTCCTTAGCTTGATTTTGATTTGCAATAGAATGGTCCATTACTATAATTGGTTGTTCTTCTAGTTCATTCCAGCATATGATTGAATTGTCTACATCAAACTCCTGACAAACTATCAGCTTAGCATCTCCTTTGATGTGAAGGAGGTTGATTTCTTCATCTTGAGCAATCTTTAATCCAAGCAATAGAGATTCACATCCAGCTATGTTGTTGGTGTTGCTGACTTACAAATTACATGAAGGAAGAATATCTCCTTGAGGAGATATCAACACAGTCCCAAATCCATCGTTGGTGAAAAAATTATTGCCATTGGATTTCAAGATCGAAGCATCATCAAAAGTTGATCTCCTATCAGATTTCTCTTCATTAGAGATGGAAGATCCTTCCTTACTTGTACTGTGTCCTACCAATTTTATTGAAGTCTTATTTGGATCAATTCTTGGATTGTTAGCTATAAGACTTTCATCTTTAGAAACATGAACATTATCTGTGGTAAAGAAATAATTACCCATGCCTGAAGACTCAAATAGATTTTATGTTGCAGGGGCTGATGTTTGGGTGACCATGTATTTTGCCTCCTTTTCAGAGAGCAATCTCTTCATTACGCCTTGGATAGGGATCCTTTCTTTAGATAGGTCCATGCTTAGTTCTCCTCCCATGTCCTTACAAAATTTTTGTCTAAGCAAAATGCCATAGGATGCTAGGACGTCAGCCACCAAAATAGTCATCTTGATTCTCTTATTTGGAAAGTCTACAAATGCAAATTAGGCATCTTTGATTTGCCCCAACAATGGTACTTATTTGTTCTCCATGGAGAAATATCTCCCAAATGTCTTGGTCAGCGTGAGGCCCAAAGACTCATCTACTTTAGCAGGCATGACATTGTTAGATGCCCTAGAATCAATGATGCAATTGTTGAGCTGATAACCATTTATTAACAGGGAAACATAAAAAGGTTCTATTTTCCCAAGGGTAGTTGGAGGGGTAATGACAAGATTATTTGGAATGTGCATGTTCTTTGGGGAATTAGGAATTATTTTCTTAATCTCTTGTCTTGCAAGGATGGTTTGGTTCTTGACACATTGGACCAACTTATCCAATTGATCAGGGTTGGACTACAAATATTCAAATTTAGACATTATTATTTTGGTCTTCTTGACATGATCAATTATGTCAAATGGTTAAATTGGACTAGGAACAGAAGAAAGCATTTCAACCTTTTAGGTTTTAGGAGGGACGAGAGGAGGGTTGGTTTGCAAAATTGAAGTAGAAGGTGAAGGTGAAATTGATGTACTTACATTTTGGGTGATCACCAGATTCTTTGACTAAAAAGGAAGAGGGGTTACATGCTTAGCAATCATAACTATTGGTTGAGGTTGCTCCTCTATCTTCCCTTTATCAACTTGCTGGACTAATTGGTTCTTGGACCTGGTAAACACTACATATGATCCATCAATAGCTTCTCCTTTGCTTCTAGGTTCATCTTAGTAGTTCAGGAAACTAATGTGGGAGTCACCAGTTGATTCTTCTTGATCCTCCATGAAGACATCAACATCATTTTCTTGCTCAAACTCAAGTTGGAAAGAGAAAGCATGTTCTATTTCCAACTATCCAACTGCTGATTTAGTTGGAGGAGCTTCAAGGGCAAGTTTCCCTTGTGGGGGAGGAAGGTGATTCTATTTCCCTTGATTCCTGGTAGCATTACCCTACTATGACTAATTTTGGAATGTCCTTATTGGCATATCTTTGTATGAAGGAGTAGAAGACATTCCTTGTGCCATTTGCTTTTTCAAGGCTAGCACTTAATTTACCAACTTTTGCACCATTGGATCAGTGGTGCCTGTAGATGCATATTCAAAAAATGATGAGGATATATTTCTATTTGGGTCTCTTCTTATCTTCCCTGCTAAGATGAGATCATCTTCTACCTCAGTGGCCAAAAGTTCAGCTGTAGCAAGATCTATTTGACCAGCATGTCTCAAAATAAAATTGACTTTAGGTAACTGAGAATTAATGAAGAAAAATGTGAGATTCTCAACTGTAGGTCAAGCTATTACAAGAATTATGTTCCTCAGTTTGTCAAATTTGGCTATGAAGTCTCTCATTGGTTTATGAGGCTCTTTCTTCATCTGTGTAAGTTGAGCAAGAAGTGCATGTGCATCTTCTACAAGTTTGAATCTGGATTCAAACTTAGCTTTGAGGGTATTCCAATTAGTTACTGATTGAGCTTGTATATGATAAAACCAATCTGCAGTAGCACCTTGTAGTGTCTCCACAAAAAGCTTGATTGCTACATCTTCAAATTCTACTCTGATTACTCCACAAGCTATTCTAAAGGCTGCAATGTGTTCATCAGGATGAACTTTTCCATCACCATAGAATTTGGGGATATTCTTCTTTGAACTACATGGAAGCTCATGTAGAGGTGGAGTAAGATTGAGAGGACCAAAAGCATTACCCCAAGGGCCTTTAAATACCATTGTAGGATTATTAAAAAGAGGAATAACAAATCTTAGAGGGGTAATTATTGGCAAAGCTTTATCAATAGTAAAAGTAGATAATTCATCTGGCAATGGAGATCTAACTTTAGTAGGAGGAAAGCTCTTGGTTCATTGGAGATGAGATGGTGAAAGAAATAGATCAAAATCACTTTTTTGTACCAACTTGAATACAGGGTCAATGATACCTTTAGCCCTTTGGCTTCGTGTATACCTTGAATCTGTGAGATTGTGAAACAAAAATGGGAAAAGAATTGACCTTGATTCAGTTTGTAGCTTGAGGCTTTAAACTGTGCATTCTTTCCCAGTTTGTGCGGAGGTGAATGGATAGATTATAAATGGATAATGGAAATTATATCCCCAGCGGAGTCACCAAAAATTGTTGGTTGAATATTTTGTCGATCAGTGTAATGATAAACAAAATAGGTCTGATCAACCAAAGTAGGAAGATTAGTTGTCTAAATGTGTAGGTTTATCACATCAGAAGGAGACTGATCTCTCTTCTCATCAAGGGGAGGTTCCCTATAGGTATGCTATATATATTAATAGAAAATAATACTCAAGGGTAGGACAAACCATCCATCTCTCTTTCTTCAGAGATGATGCATGCAAATCAAAGGAAAAAATCAAGGGAAATGATAGAAAGTACTCTTTTTTCAAAAGTACTATTCAACAAACCACAAGAATACTCTTAGTAGTAAATGCAAAATGTAAACAAATATGTAATAACTAGAAAATCAAGATGCAACACAAAGTCTCCACCTGAATTGCTCAAGAGTAAGATACAAAGGACAATGAGGGCACAAAGTCGTCCCAAGGTCCTTTACACAAAAATGAAAAGAAAACACACTAAAGGAAATTATGGGGGCACAAAGTCTTTCCACAGTTGACTCTTTAGGACTGCTATCACTAATTCTACTTGTTGAATTAAAGGAACAAAAGATATATTAAGGAAAAAGACATAAGAATAGTTTCCTCAACAACAAAGATATCACAACACAAAGTCTAAAAAATCACTTGCTTTCTTATTCCAATAACAAAATATGATCAACAAACTAAGCTCAAAGTCTTAGAAATGCCTTTCAATTTGGGTAGAGTTTCGTTATGATTGTCAAAAAGAGATATCTTTACAATAAAAGGGAGTCCCTTATATAGCCACTTCAAGAAGGACTCGGGAATAGTAACACATCATGTTGCATTGAAAATTGTTAGGAAGATAGGCTAGAAATTAGGGGCATTTACCAATTTGCTTTTCTCAATGTAGAAAACAAGTCATACTATTGAAAGTTTTCAACTTTCAATCTCCACTTGGCAATCTGATCCTTTCTTCATTATTCCTCCTTTTTTGGTTAATTGAATTAGGTCTTGGATTCAATTTGCTCTTTTGTTCTTTAGTCACTTTCTACTAGCCTTGACCTTAAAGCCTATGAATGCATTCAGGTCTGTAGATTCAAAGGATCAATGACTATTTTATGAGCTTTAAAATTGACTTTCGCATGCCCATCACTACATTTTCAACAACTAGTTTGTTGTCTTGAATTTGACGTCTTTGGGCGCGTCACCCCTTGGTATTTCTTCATATTTTTTGTTTAGCACTTTCTAGAAATAACCTACCCTTTTAGGCCTTAAGAAATGATCCACTTTGGGGCAGTCTTTGGATGGCCTTCGGGCTTTGGCAATCTTTTCCTCAGAGTCTTCGCAGACATTTCCTGTGGATATTTCTTGCGGACAATTCCCATGAGCATTTTCCCATGGACAAAAAGTACACAAAAATTTCCCATAGACAAAAAGTTCATGGAACTTTCCCACTTACCTTGGTCTTTGCAAATTCCTTCAAGATTTCCTCTCACAGATTCTCTGAATTCTTTTAGACTTTTTGTTTGAAGGAATTCCTTCAAACAAAAGTCTGAAAGAATTATGACTTTGTCTGCCTTAAACAAATTTTTTGAAAGAATTTACCTTTGTGGTCTTCTTTGAAAATGACCCTTCTGAAGGGTGTTTTTGTCGACCAAGTGCCCTCTGCAAGGGCACTTATCTTTCGGGAGGCTTCTTTGAACCTTTGCATTAAACCACTCCTTTGAACCACACCTATGAACCAAGGCGATGAACCAACTGTTGAATCATATAATTGAACTGCTTAGTTGAACCAAACTTTGAACCATTTGATTGAACCAAACATTGAACCAATCTGTTGAACCTCTCTGTTGAACCAAGCCAATGAACCAAGCTTTAAACCAAAATGGTTCAAGCTAATGAACCAATTAAATGAACCAAGCCTTTGAACCAAGCATTTAAACTGAGCATTAAACCACTTGATTAAACCCATCTTCGAACCATTTGTTTGAACCTACCTTTGAACTAAAAGATGTTGAACCAACCATTGAACCAATCTTTGGTTCAACGGTTCAAATGAAGCCTTGAATCGACTGATGAACCATTTGATTGAACCAAAGGATGAACCAAAGTGTTGAAACAAAGCGGATGAAGCACTCGAGTGAAACAAAGCATTGAACCGCTTGGTTGAACCAAGCCATTGAATCGTTCCTTTGATTGAACCCACCATTAAATTGAAAGCATTGAACCTATTAAACTTTAAACTCGTTGAACCTTTGAATCAAAGTGGTTCAACGGTTCAAGCCTTCTTTGCTTAGATGCTTGCTGATGGATATTTTTTATTGAACCAAGGCACTGAACCAATCCTAAAAATGACCAAGTGTTAGAAACTAATTCTTTTGGTTAAACCCACCTGCAGAACTTGTGAAGCCCATTGAACTTGGCCTACAAAGTCCGTATAATTTATTTTCCTGTAGAGTCCGTAGATTCAAGCCCGTAGAGTCTGTAGATTCAAGCCTGCAGAGTCCATAGATTCAAGCCTGCAGAGTCTGTAGATTTCTGAGAAGCTTGGAAAATGAGGAATCTGAAGGCCTAGGACAAATTTTAAAAAGGGAAGAGACAATTTTGGTCTGTAGGACCAAAATAGCTCAAATGTTGTCCTAAAAATGAGTGATATTTTTGGGGGACAACAGAGTGTACAATTGATTTTGATTAAATGCAAGAGCATTCTAGTTGTCCCATAGAATTATATTCAAGGATAAAAGTCCATTATTGAATACTTGACCTCTTAGATTATACAAACTAAGTTATGTATTGAGATGCTATCAGTGTTGATGGATTCTTGAAATTCTAAAGAGAGCATATTCACAAAGATCTTCTTTATGATTGGGACCCTCATGATAAGTTCCAAAATAAAATTCACACTCTCGACCTTGAATACAAACATGAGACATTTGATCATGACTTTATTTTCCTAAATGCCAAATATGATAATGAGTTTAGAGAAAGGGTTACAAAAATAGGACTAAATGAAACCTTACTGAGAGTAATTCAAGCAGAACCATCCTTGACACTTGGTGAAGCAATGTTATAAATTCCACCTCCTAGAGGATGGAGATCCTCAAATTTATTGAGTGGAAGGCCATCACAATAGCTAGAAGGAGAGGGGCCTAATCCCAAACAAGCTTAAAGCCAATCTCAAAACCAACAATAGTTGGTAGATAAGACACTACTGAGTGGAGATGAGAAGGAAGAACAAGATGCAAAAGAACAAGTCGAGGAGGAAAAACTACTTACCTCAAAATAAGAACAAGCACAAGTGCTCCTAGTTTAACCTTTAATAGTTGAACTAGTTAAGGTCAATTAAGAGTTAACTTAGGAAATAACCATAGCTAGAGGTAGTGCAAAATTGGAATCACTGATGGAAGCCAGGGTTATATGCTTAGATTCCTTAGATGAAGAAGAAACACTATCTACTTCAGCCTCCATGCTAAGAACCATTCCCTCTTCTCTTCCATTATAGTCTATAGGTCCATAAGTGGGGAGAAAAACAAAGACATAATAGAGGAAGCCTAAGGACAGACCATAGACTCCTCCAACCTAGGAGGTATATGAGGAGGAGCTATAATAATCAAATATCCTAAAGTTATAGGAAATCAAGACCAAAGCGCCTGTCATAGGTGACTCATCTAGTAAGGGCCCCTTGCTACTTCTCCTTTGAGTTTTTCCCCTCTGATGTATTATCCTATAGTTTCAATCAACCCTGACCCTATTGTATCCACATTTATTCCCTAGTAGATAGTTTCTACAAGTATACTATTTCTACACCCATCCATGAATCTGCTTACCACCACTACTCCTTTTCCCCCTTCCAATGCTATGGTTTCTATCCCTATGGTTTTCATCCCTTAAATTTCCCTTCCATTAACATCCACTCCATCACCATTAGCCTTGTCCATCCCAACCATTAATTCATTCATGCCTTTAACTACAACTCTTTCTACCTAGTTGGGTTTATCCCTACCTTCTTCCACTCCTACCATAGTCACTATAGTGGTAACTATTAAGAGAACACCTAAGAGGTAGCCAATGTATGTGGTTCATCTAATGACACAATATGGGAACATAAACTAATAAAAAATTATTTGGCCTATAATGACTAATCCTTTCACCTAAATTGAGAAAGAACCTAAAGAACATGCTCAAGTGGAAGCATTTCTTGACCCCTCAAAGTTCAATCTTCTATATTGGGATAAGAAACTAGGATCCTCGGCCTTTAAGAGGCCCAATATGAATATTACATAATTGCCAATAGTGAGCTCCCTATTTGACAAAGCCATTACATTAGTATAGAGGAAGAGAAAGAGAAAGATAGAAGACAACTCAGGTAGGATCCTTGATCCAAAACTCAGGGGTTTTGGTTTAAATATATTTCAAAAACACAAAAATAACATAATGATCATAATAATGCTTTTTCTTAGAAGAGATATTTTATTGCTCATAAGATTGCAAATACAAACATATGCTTATCTCTGGGAAGAGATGTATGATCCCATTTTTAGGATACATATTTATTTATACATATTTTGAAGGTAAGAGGAGGATGTGTAAGGTTACCAA